>JAEAOA010001332.1:277500-582500 GCA_016746295.1 Potamilus streckersoni
GTATACAATCCAAAACCTACATTTTGATTCACATTCCACGGACACGTTTCAAATACTATCCAACACACCTAATACTATCCAACACACCTTGATACACCTAATTTGTTCATTAATATCACAAACACACAAATTCACACACATTTAAATACACACTCTTATCCAAGACACATTTGCAATCCGCACACAACATACAAAAAACATATACAAATGCATGGAATTATTCAATGGAAAGGGTAAACGTGTTTTTTAAAAATCCTATCGTTACATACAAACTTGACATCATACAAGGGTACCGGTAAGACATTATACCCACACAACATACTATCTCACTCAAGATTTAAAGTTTTAGTTGGGCAACAAACATAAACGAAACCTAACGCACAGATGCATCGGTAATGTTTATGATAGCATCTATCTTCCTCTAGAAATATTGGCCATTGGGCTTCTGCCACGACTCTCCCTTAGTGGTTTCAACGTCCAGGTCGGGAATCGCAGCTGGCACAACTTTTCACCATTTAGCATCTTTAGCATTAGCTGTTTTGGTGGAGACAATGATTTAAATATGATGCCTCATTCTCTAAAATTTCCTTCTTTCAATTCCTCATTAGAGGTCATGCCTTTACTCCCCACCGTATTTTCCACATCCTACCCTGAAACCTCATTCAGTTGGCATTGGTGTGCTCAAAACCCCTCTCCTCTTCCATCTTTTCCTTTCGTTCCTCTCTTTAGCCCATGCTGCTTTAATTTTACTGACTTCTTTTTCCATGACGTGTCGAACAAAATACTGTTTCCCTCTTGTGATGCGTGTTGGGGTAATATCCTATCTCCTCTATCCGACCCAAAAGGTTTTCCACCCTCCATTAAAGATCTGGCTTCTATTAACTTCCACACCTAGCAAAATTATCGTTCTTTTTTATTTTTAGCTCCAAACAGACCGACTATGTATGTGACTACTATTTGAAAATGTGTCTCCACCTTTGGCATTTATTGCAGAAGCGTAGTTCTAATGCTTGAATATAATGTGTCATTCAAAGTCTAGTACATTCAGAGGGGTTTTGTTAAAGTATAGTAGAGCTGACGTGAGTTCTTGCCTTCTTTATTTTTGAGGCGCACTGCATCTTGCACATCCTGGCGAAATTTTAAAATGTCATGGTTTATGGATTATTTTGTTTTGTCTAATCCAATTATTTCAATGAATAGTTTCAGCATTGTTTGCTTGTTTAGGCTTAGGACCTACCTTATGCTGTCGAGTAACTGTTACCCGGTATTTGCCTGACCTCGCACAAATTATGGTACCTGGATGTGATGAAATATCTTATTATATGCATAACATATTTTGTGTGTTAATTATTTAGAGGGCCCTAATTTGAATTTTGAGAAACTCGGTCATGATAAAATTTTTCTTAATCATGTTCATGTTCGTATTTGGGGCATTTCATAAGACGGTCAAATTACGTCGGTGAAACATGTTGGCGTGGTATCATGTCAGTTTTTGTTGTTTCTATTTTCTGGCTACCGCTTTATTCATATGTTTTAGCGCTGGTTTGGGTGTATAATTTCTCTGGGTTTTATTCTATTTCATGGATTATATGACGGTGACACGATTCGGGGTAGATTTTTGGCTCTATTTCCTTGGTTAAGGTATTATCACTGGAAAATAGTGATTTTTGATCGAGACTTTCCTTTCATAAGATGCTCACGCTTCCCAATTACTACGTCTGTAGTCACTTGTTTCACCCGGGGTTCTCATGAGTCAAAGACAAGGAAGGAGAATTTTGGCCTGGTTTGGAGGGGCCTACTACCTGGATGTTGTGCTCTTTAGTGCATTGTGGAATTGAATGATTTGAAGCATTTACTGCAGTTTCTGGTTTTTCTCAGATCTTTTGTTGAGTTTCTCATAAAGACCTTTGAACTATTGTGGCATATGTTATGGAGACAGTGCCACCATTTTTACCTCTTTATTCGGGAAAATATTTAAAGAGAGGGTGTTTCATGGACTGATAATTATTTCCACCTCCAATCGAATTGATAGGGTAATTGCCAGTTTAACATGGGATAACAGAAATTTGAAGAACACAATTTGAAAATAAAAAATTCAAAACTACAAATCAAAACAGTACATTAACTTTTTAAACATGTTCAGTATTAGTTACAGCTTTAAAACGTGCCTTAAAACACTATCATCGACAACCTCTACTTCAGCAAGGGGCATGATCATCGAATTTCGTAATTACCCTCACCCTCTTGTATGATAGTATATAAGTATGTTTGTAGCTATAATATGAATAAGCACTCGTACCACTGTTTGCGTGTAATATTGTGTGCGAGATCTCATTTACATTATTTGATATCCTAGCCTCTTGACTGAAAATGTACTTTTGTGTTTGCAAGTATAGTTTGTGAGTATTTATATCCCTTTTTTGTTTGGCTGTAAGTGCGTGGTGTCAAATAGTAGATAACTGAGCGTTGGTCTCTTTTGCGGTTTATTCGTTAGTAATTGTTAAGGGAATCAGTTGCTCCATGTGCTTGTTTATTACATAGTACGAGTCTTGAATAGTAAATTAATGATGCTGGCTGGTAGTTAAACTGACAGTTGGTCAATCCAAACGCGTCCAGATGGTCTAGTGGGCGGTGTGAATAGAAGTTAATTGTGTGATGGATAGTAGATAATAGGATAATAATCACTCCAAAAAGTAGTGACGCTGGAATTGTGAGAGTTCCGGCAAATATATAGTAGATAATTAAGTGTTGATCACTCGAATCGGCTTATTGGTTAGTAAATAAATTTTCTATTAGAGCAAATATAGATCCATGATTTGAAACCTATGGACATTACCCTATAGAGCTAGAAGAAAACCTGAACCAAACACTATAGCCTCAATATTAGATGCCAGTATTTTAAATTAACTAACGGTCCAGAATTTTCTCATATTACCTACTTACTAGAATTAGGATTTTTGATAATCACTTTCCGTGAACTAGACTTTTCGAATATCCATTTTTGTTTCGAATTTCGACCTAAAAGCCTCTAAACATTTACCGCTAGCAGATGTGACACGATATCTAGTTTATTGCTTAGAATAAACATATTTTTAACCAGCAACTCATATTTTATTATAAGTGCAGCGCAATCTTTTTATCTTCACAAATACATTCATTACTATAAAAACCGTTCGATAGCTACGTTTAACAAGTTTTTTGTTCCTGAGTAGTAAGTGTTATTTCTTAATTTCTTATGCCTCAAAAGTATTGTAAATGGCTATTATTTCCCACTTTTCTTTTGTGACCAGGAGAATGATATTTTGAAATTTACCAATTTTCCAGAACATTCTTGATAGATTCAGTGCTGATGAACTTGGAGTAACTTCTAGAACATTCCAGTTATATAAATAACAGTATAAATATTAGGTTTAAAGCACACTAGTTCAGTTAATTCAGTTGCTTAAATGGATACATATCTGCATTTTTCTAAGATGGCATCAAGAGGCTGCAACCATCAGGCAGACGCATTTTGCTTAGTCTAAGGCCAATTTATCGAGACGAAAGAGAAACAGTACTCCATGGAAGCTGCTGCTAAGGTGTGTGAGGGTTACAAGTTATATTTCAACATGCCTCTCAGGGATGCAGATAAACACTGGGCACATCATTTCACCTAGGAACACTGCAAACAATTCTGGAAGGTAAGACGGACAATTTTTGCTCGGAAAATTATGTTATAAAATTTGTTAAGTTTTTAAATTGTAAGAGTTCTTAGTTTTAAAATGTTTTACAATTTTCAATGCTATTATAAAATTATTATATATGAAAAATGTTGCGAGAATCTCTTATACATTAGCCATTGGTGAAATAAATGTAATTTTGTAATATGGTACAGAAGGAAAAATAGGTCCATGAAGTTCGCTAGCCCAATAATTTTGCGTGAACCCACTGACCACTCAAGTAACTGCTGCTTCTGCACGGTGGACCCTTCCAAACTTCGTACTGACAAACATGCACCTTCTATCACGTATCCGGACCATCCTTCGTCCATCCACACGGTGCTACACTCCCCTGAGCAACCAGTATACTCTCCTTATCCTCCTCCGCCTCCGCCTCCGCCTCCTCCTCCTCCTCCTCTGGAGGGAGAGAGAGACCGTCATGAGAAGAGAGAAACATGTCAGAGTCAGAGAGCCAGGAATACGTTGTAAATTCAGATAACAATTTCAGAGGTGGAGCTGGGAAAGAAATCCATGCCCATATTACACCAACCAAAGGAGACCTCAACGACTTGATCAAAGATCTTGGTCTTACCAAGTCCAGTGCCGAGCTTATGACGTCTAGGCTCAAGCAGTGGAACTTGTTGGATGAAAAAGAGTGCAAGTAGCAATCAGAAGAAATGTCACCAAGATTTCTCCAGCTTCTTCACAAGTCAAGATGGACTCTGCTTCTGTCACAGTGTGACCAGTCTGTTCGAGGTAATCGGAATCGCCTGTAACCAGAATGAGTGGCGCCTCTTCATTGACAGCTCATCCATGAGACTCAAAGCCGTGCTGTTCCATAAAGGGAACAAGTATCCATCTCTTCCCCTGGCTCACATGGTGCACCTCAAAGAGGATTACAACAGCATCCAGACTTTGCTGGACTCCTTGATGTTTGATGAGAGCGGCTGGGAGGTCATGGAAAACTTCAAAATGGTAGCATTCTTGATGGGTCTTCAAGGAGGTTTTACCAGGTTTCCATGCTATCTTTGCCTTTGCGACAGCTGGGACACTAAGGCGCACTATCACAGGCAGTACTAGTCAAAGCGGACCGAATTATATGTGGGAATTAAAAAAGATTTTACGACTCAAAAAGAAAAACTTGTCAAGTAAATATATTGTAGGAGACAGGAGAAACATAACATAAAAAGAGGAAGAAGCTATAACAGTGAAGAAATTTAAAATATAAACACTTCTATTAAGTGGACTTACGTGTTGTATCATTAAAATTTCATCATTCTAATTCAAGACAATATACCAAATATGTAAGAAAGTCTTTCCCTTGATTTGATTTTTTTATATGGACCTGATACTAAAACGCGTTCTTCGCTGTAAAAATGGCGTTTTAGATAGCAAGGAAGGAGTGTTGAATTGTAAATGTAGGATTTTAGATAGTAGCGGACCTCACGTTGGACGCCATAGTATTTTCATTGATTCGTAAGTGTGAAGCATTGTTCACACTAATCGGCCTAATATTTTTGACATTTAATACAGATCTTTCATATTTTGTAAAAATGAAAAATGTCAATTTAATTGTTTTTAAGAATTCACAAAAACCATAAATCCTTGGTTGTAAGAACGCATGGGAAACACACAAGTAGTTTGAATAATAAATAATAAACAAAACACCTTAGAAACGCTCAAAAGTATGATGTCGGGCTGATTGCGATTCGCACTTACAAGTACTTTGGCAGTGAAATTACTCTATATTTGAAAACTTGATGTGATGATATTCACATCAGAACTTAACTCATTATCTCAGAAAAAGAATATACTACGCAAAATAGTGAGAAAATTTATAAGACACCAAAACACAACGACTAAAATGACCGATTTGTACCAACATTGAGAACGTGAGACAAACCCGTACGAAGTAAGTGCCATTTACAATCACCCAAATTAATAATACATCAATTATCCAAAATCACTAAATATGATATTTAAACATTTTTATTTATTGTGCCTAGCGATCATACAAGTCCTTTATTGCTTCATGTATGTATTAAAAATATATTCCATTTTGTTGACTATTGATAAAGATATATGAATCACTGGAATTTTATATTTTATTTTTATATTTAATGCCGAGACGTGTGCAAATTATATTTAAATGTGCCACACACGAATTATAATTTATAACACCAGAATTTATCACAGGTATCAGGAACGGTGTCCTTGATTAGAGATATTCTTAACACCAGCTCAATATATACAAATTTGCTGAAACTTCTATCATGATCTAAAGTAAAGGTAATGATTTATAAATAACAGTTCCAACAGTAAATATACATATAACCATTAGGCAGAAAGAAAACTGAACACAGTGTGTTGCATGTATTATTTGGAATGTTTGTGAGTAGTTGACTAGATGTTGGCCAGCACACATGGCTTGTTGGATAGAATATGTCGAGCATTGGTCGCTTCAAATGGTGTGTTGGTGCCATAATGGTGGGTGTTATATAGAAAATGACAGGTGTTTGTCACGAAACACTGTAGGATAGTGCATGCGTTATATTGGTCACTATACATTGTGTGTTAAAGGTAATTTTCTAACTTTTCCTATGTTAAATTTCCATTTATATTCTATAACCCTTTTTGACCTATCAACACTTACACAATGTAAGTCAACTCTTTCTAACAAAAGTACAATTTTCTTTTGGTTATATTTCCGTTTGGGGCCTATAAACCTTGCAGTTTTTAATTTTCCGTTGGGAACTTTTATGCATTTACCCCTTCCCCCAGTATTAATCAAACACTTGTAGCAATGCTACTGTTTTACGATATCACATTCCCGATTGGGAATCCTTGCCAATGTTTCATTTGGGCCTATGAACTTTTACCAAGTGTAGGTCAACCATTTCCAACAGTGTTACAATGTAAAATGTTCGTTGAAACCTCTGACCTTATTTGACACAAAGGGGATTATATTGACACCTGCTTGTGTAATGTTGAAAGTCTTTGGCTTCTTACGGGAAAAGTGACTTTTCTTTTTTTCTATTTTTCGTGGTGGAGGTTGCAACGTTTACTTTTATATTTCACCTTCAATAGCAACTATATAGTCAGATTTTTACTGACTTGACGTTTAAAACTATAAAATGTGTTTACACGATTAAGTAGAAACCACTTGAGGGAGGCAAATTAAATTTGGAAAGGAAGATTATAATCATATGTAATTTGCCAGATTAGATTGCATGTCACTACAGCCTATCTTTGACGTTTCTTGCTAAATATTGTAGTTTTCAATAAAGTAAGATCAAGGGGAGATAGAAATACTAATTTAGCATGCATCTTTGTATGCGTATGTAGATAACATGATTAAATTTTCATACCGTAATATCAATACTTTAAACATTTACTTTTCTTGCTTTTGGGGATCTTCACTGGGGCATAAATGTTTTACAAGCTATGACCTTATTGTCATTGTATTTATGCAATGATATCGTATGCCATTGGCAGAAAACATAACTACATTTTGCAAGAGTCATTGTATCAATAAACAAGTTTGTGAGTGTGTGTGTGTGTGTGTGTGTGTGTTAATCATGAATTTCGCGAATGCTAATATTCATTGTTTTAAGAAAGAGAAAATGGCACACGCACAAACGTGTTTATGGGAGCGGAGATAGGAGGTAACTCTCTGCGTTTGCACAGATCGAGGATGTGATAGTGAGCTTTCAAACATTATCACCCATACATTAAGGCCATATTACTCCAACACCTTTCGTCATACCTGTGGGCTTACTGGCTATGATCCCGAAGTGTGGATATATTTATATATCTGTATAAATATATGGAAATTCTTGCGTCAGTCTGTCAGACAAGTAATCGTTTTATCGCAACCAATCCTGCAGCCATTAGTTAATTACAATGAATTTTGGTAGATGTTTTGATCATTAAATGAAAATTCAAAAATTGAATTTGTTTAAGCAATGTTTTTTAAAAGTCATAATCCTGTTTTCCTTTCAGCATTGCATGACAAACTTTTCTAACGCACCTAATCTCAATTTCATTCGATCGCCATAACAGTAGATAATGGTATGGTCCTCATGTAGATATGATCATACTGACAAATCATTTTCCTCCAGCTAGGTTTGTCATTGTTCTTGCTCTTTTTTGTTTGGAGTCGGGTATAGTGTATAACATAATCTTATTACCGGAACCATCTTCACGGATTTCAATGGAACGCCAAGATACTTGGGAAATGTTATGAGTATTATCGGACGAAAAACTCATGTGTGTTCTTACGACGTTCTTTGATCTTTTACCCTTTTTACTTGGAGCATGATGAAGTTTAGTACGGAATATTGTTTGACACAACTGGTTTCATATGTTTCTTTGGATCTGAATAAATATTAAATTTGAAAATATAGAACAATAACTGCCCTCCAGTAATATGTGCCAGTGTTAGGGGTTTTTCTAGCAGGTGAATGAAATGTATGACATAATTTCGTGAATGGAACTAGTCCCGCATATTGTATGGACTTCAGTAAATCTTGGTTCATACAATGATGCACATATTTAGATGCTCCTTCCTTACAAATCAACTTACTCCTTTCATTTGTGTTGGAGTAATTACTAGTTTTGAGTTCAAGCTGAATTTATTTTAAGACACAATATTGTGACTGCATATATTCTCGCGGTTTTCATTAAATCACTTTGAAACTGTGTATCTCGTTTGGCCATTATCTGAGCTATACATGTTGCTATTGCTGTTGATATTGTTTTTTATATCCTGCAGGTGAACACAATACAGCAGATAATCTGGTAAATGTAGCGTGTCCTGCAGCTGAATGCAATTTACCAGAGAATCTTGTGAATGCAACTTGTAATGCAGCTGAACGCAATGATGTACGAGATAATCTTGTAAATACAACATGTCTTGTAGCTGAATACAATACAAGAAATAATCTTATGAATGCAACGTGTCTTAAAAAATTATCTGTTATGATGGTTCTCCCTGGTATTTGTAAGATGTGTTGCCCTTTTTCAACGTTAGCGGCATTTAATAAAACAATTCCAATATTTTTGCTATTTATACACATTTCCGTACAGATTTCCTTTAAATGTTTGTTTTCTTTACCACCGACAAAATATATGCTACAAAAGCTGGGTGTTATTTACTGTTTTCAGGACGGAAACGTGTCCTATTGCCACAAAGATTTATTTTTTAGTTATTTACTGAATATGAACAGATGATAAAGTCGTATCCTTATGACACCTATTGTCCACCGCAATTATATATAGCAAAAATAAATCAACAACAACGAAAATAAAACTGTTTTGGAAAACATCATCAATTTTGCACCAGGGTAAAAATACCTTGATGAACCCCTTTTTGAGTGTGGGAAATGAGATAGTATGCATTCGATCACGTTATCAGTTCCAGTTTGTTTTATTGTTATTGAGTAATATCAACAAGGTACTTTTCAATAACAAACAGAAAACAAGGTTATAAATTGAGTTCAATTGTTTGAGAGATGTCGTGTGAATTGCATGAAAACTAAAACAGGTTATCCCAGTTAGCTAATTGGTTAAAACGTTACAGTGAGTAACTACCCAAGTAAGTAAAAAATATCGATACTGAACTGTAAAATCTAGATTAAAAAACCTCTACGCTTCCTAGTGTACCTACATTTATAAATAGACACTTCCATATGAGCTATGACCTCACAATAGATTTGCTGTCAAACGGGACATGTTATATATATATATATATATATATATATATATATATATATATATATATATATATATATATATATATATATATATATATATATATATATATATATATACAGAGAGAGAGAGAGAGTAAATACGCATGTTTACATTATAGTCATGTTTACATTTAAGGATATTAGAAATTACGGGCGGAACGTTTGATGTTCTAAATGTAGCGCAAAAACTTAAAAAATAACGATGCTGCAAAATCAACTTATTTCATGATTTGATTGTTTATTTATTTAAAATACAAGTTTCCCAATCACAAGATGCAGCTATCATAAGTAATACATATATTTACGTTCGACAGTCGTCATTTTCCTTTCAATGCGTTTCAAGGGCCGCTGTATCTCTTCAAAAATTTGGTGCATGGCTGCTTGCTCGATAGCACTGAGGTGATCGATGCTTTTTTGTTGATATCAAGGTAAGCACTGTATGTATGTATTCATTTTAACTGGTTTGAGTATCTAGGTTCCATTATTATAATTACAAAAAAGTAAAATTATTTAATCAACTGCCATAGAACAAGCGACTCTTTTTCGTTTCTAAAACTTCACTAACATATAACTTAATCCAGACAATTTCAATCCTATTTTCATACATATTCGCTAGCCAAGGTCCCAAGGCAAACCACCGCATCTAATCAAACTTAAGTTGCACAAACCTGAACACTGTTCCTACATGATCAGACAAAGGGACCATACAACTTGAATGAAGTCATAAATAAGCAATTTTCCACTGCCGGTCCTTGTTATAACAAATACATTTCACTTGAATACACCCGACATTGCTTCTCTCCGGTACTTAATCATACTTTCGATGTTAAACTTATGAAGTATCTTTTTGATATTAGTTGCCTTTACTATATTCGTTCATAACTTACTAAGGGAGACAATTCATGAATTCTAATCGTTGTCGCTAGGTCAAGGTACTAAAATATCTGCTCGATCCGCCAATGTGTGGATAGGGTTAACATATCAGAACCTTGGCTAGCGAAGATGACTTTCACAAATTACAATAAATGTACATGACAACACATACCCAAATGTCTTATTATCACTACAGTGATAATCTATTCAAGGTTAAGCTATAAACGTTCCTATCATGTTGATGCCACTTAAGCACATCATCATCTATATTCATCCACATTTTTTAATTAACTTGTGAATCCGTTTGACCAAGCATGTACAGCCTAGGACCTGCGACCTGGTTTTATCCTCTTATTTCCAACATAGCTTGTGTCTTTAAAAATTACATATCATGTAGGTGCACTGGAGGAAGTGGCACAGACTTTGTCAAATTGTTGTGAAGTTTTGGAATGTAAATAACTTGTAATAGTGACAATTGATTAATATGTTTATTTACTTATGATTACAACACATATCCGCTAAAATTAATTACAATGTATTATATTATGCTGACTAATTTCAAATTATATTGCCAAAATACGATAATGACGAAAACGATCACTTAAACCTTCAGCATAATGTTTGAGATTCATCCTAGAATATGGTTATAATTTTCTTGATTTTATTATTTCCTTCTTTTTGTTCTCTTGATCTTAGTTTGCTATATATGACTTACAATATTTAAAGGATATCAAAACTTAATTAGTGAACAGAACTAATTCTCCATTAATTTTCCCCAAATTACGCCCCAAGTAGTTCCTTCGTTTGAATATCCTCGGCTATTTCTGCTTAACAAAATGGATTGATATCACAGTTGCGAATATAGGTGTTATTGAATATACACGGAAGTAATTTGGTAGATTGAACACATGTTAATGTGTATTACTAACCCAATTTTAAGGAAATCGGCTGAATCCACAAAGAACATTCAAATCAACAAAGTAAGTTAAGTTGGACGTTAAGTTGTGTTTTGTTTCTTACCTGTGTGAGCACCACCTCTTTTTGATTCGCCTACAGCTTTTATATTACTTGACCCGTTGTTTTGTGTCAGTGAGATAATAGGCGTATTATGTAATGTCAGTTATCAGCTAATACCAAAATCGAAAGTATGACCTTTTTTCATCAATTCGTCACCTAATTCAACATAATACACCAGATTTATGCCAAAGTCATATGAATGTACGATACCGACCGAATTCAATTCATTTGGTCCATCAAATAACATGAACATGGCAGATGAACCGCGGCATGTTAGGTAATATTATAAATGGAGACCATGATGAGTGACCGCCTGATCTAATGGCAGATCCAGACTTTTGGCCCCGCCCACTGTTGGTTATAATGCAACATACATTATCCTGGAAGAACGTTAAGTATAAACATTTGCCTACAAGTGTACCAACAACGACCGAGTTCCCTTTTTTCTTTCTTATGTCCAACTTTAAATGGGAACTGTAGGGTGGGACATGAGATGAAGAGTTGTAGCCCTTTACCAATATCTTTCTTCGCATTATCACTAATCATTTAGTTTGCTCCAACCTCTCTTGCTGCAAATGTTCGCAACTGTTGTGAAGCTAGCTGTGTACATTTAAACCTTCAACTTATGTGTTTAAGCTGGATAAACTATAGGACACAACCGTTGTAATTTTCACACGTACTCAGCTGTTACTTCAACTGGAACCCTGGAACGGTAATAACTTGTACTAAGCATGGGCTAAATGATATATATCAGGCGTCTTATGATGAAAATATGACGTCGTGTCATCTTACCCATTTAGACTTCATTTCAGTGGCTCTCTAGTTACGTTGTGGAGTAAAACATCTAAGGTTCGATCATTAGTTCTTGTATGTGTCATTATGCCATAGCTAACTTACCAACAAATTAGATTCATTATTGTTATAACTGAACGGTCGTTGGTTCCATAGGAACAGATAATGGGTGTAATTTAAACAAAAACAAAGAAGGAAACTGAACTAAGATATTATAAAAATGTGCACATGGAAATCGTTGTAAATTTATCAAATAAAGGTGAAACATCTTGATAATCCAGGCAATTGCCGATCTTTAATAAAAGTTTACTTTCTGTCTTTCACTGATCCCTAATAAAGGATCTTTTCACAAGGCGTTATAGCCCAATTCAGATCAGTAGCACTGTTGTTACTTCAGACCTTTACACTATTATTGTGTATCATACATTTTCATAACGATAATATTCTTGGCAATCGAACCATGAACATTTCCATATAGGATCGGATGCAAAAGCAGGTAATGGGGATAATAAACCTTTGCCGCGAATGTTTCTTGGAGCAAACCTAACCTCATCGGATCCTCTCGATGATATGATATTGTACAGAACAATGATACATACACGGTATTAAAAGTATTGTAGTTTGGCAAAATAACCTTGAAAAGTTTGCTAATTTATTTTAAACTTCATTTCAGCTTGCTTCAATATTTTCCTTACTAGACAGCCTAAAATGTGATTCATACATGATTTTTTTCTCGTACGAAGAATAAATTAACTGAGTCTCGTTTTATTTGGGAATTGGTGGCTTGGTACAATTAGACGGAATGATATATTCATTACCATATGCAAATGATGTTGGTTATATTATTATGGGTGCCAATTTAGTTGCTACAGTGCTGGCCTAATGTGAAAACTTGTCTTTACCGTAAAGAATCAGATCATGACAATTAAAATCAACTTCTTTACATGCTTCTTGGACTAGAGGTAACGAAGTAACTGCCGTCCTGTACGTGAGAATATTCTCATTTTATATTATATACACGCAGATCCATAGGCGCACACGATGCAAAATTGCTCAGTTTCTGTGACATGTTCCTCTATTGTACTTGTGAATTTAATGCCATTTTTGGCACACGATAATACGCGGTGTCCAGTATAACTTAGTGAAGAAATCAAGACTGGAATATCCCAGTAAAAACCACCTACCAACGGGAAGTTACTTCAAGTTTCTTAACATACCCACACTTGCCGAACCGAGAACATAGCCCACGTGAACAGAGCTGAGACGACAATGATAAGTAATGGCGAGAGTTTTATACCAATCGACTACCCGGAACCCAGCCGCTATATTAAATAAAAACTTGAGAAAATTAATCTGAAGATAATAGAAAATCTGATAAATATATTCTCTCCGATAGGACAAAAAGATCGATCGAGAAATATACTTGCCGATAGGACAGAACATTGTAAGCATGCTTCACACCCACAATGTATTTGATTTTTATTTTCAGACTAATTGGGCATTGTCTTGCTGAGATAAGGAAGGGTTAAACCATAACTGAGTACTAGTGACACTTCTTCCAGGCCGATTGTGACCGGATAATGAATGAATCATGCAACGAAATGGATGACGTGATTGCCAAGAGAGTGATCATTGATATAGCACTGATCACTGAAAAATCAAATTGCCCCAAAGGATATAGTGTGGTATTCAATTGTTAACTAAATGTTAGATATAGACGTGTCGTCTAGGTCCTAAAAAGATCTACACTATCTTGAACTGTAGTCAGCTTCCTATCCATTACGAATCGTTATGTTATCTTGAAAAGTATTTAAATGCAATTATTACACTCAGGTTGATAATTTTTAATCCACTCATGGTTTACAAATTTCAAACCATATTCTTTATCCACGCACACTTGGTAATCTAGAATAAAACGTCGTCAATGGCGAATGAAATGTAAAAGCCATACTGGTTTTAAGAGATGGAGCAACCAAATGTACGCTGTTAACGATGGTGTTGTGGCGTAGATTCCCCTCTAGGTTATAAAATGGTCAGCACATCTATACCGTGTATATCATGCAAGATGCCTAGTGTTTTATCATCTATAAGTAGTAAAGGGAAACGAAACTTCAGTGACAAAATTATTTGAATCATAAAACTTTCATATAAGTAGATTATAGATTTTCATCTATTAAATGCTTCCAATTAAGCCATTTATTCAGGCCGTAGTAAATGTTTGACATATAATTATAAGGAATGAACAGTTTTTATGTCGCGATTCAGATGACTGTTTCGCTGTAGGTTGGTCTTTCTTGCGTTCAATGCTAGTGTTTAATCGGTATACAGCATGTGTGCACTGTGTTTTCTTTTTTCTGCATGAGGATCTGGGTCCGAATCATGCACCTTACGATGTACATTTTGCTGCCCCACTTCCCATCAATAATGTGGCCTTAACATTGCATTCGACGTTGACAACTACATTCTTCCAATTACCAATATCCGCGCTGACGAAACAAGCTATTATTGGACGTGCACAGTTTGATAAATTAAATAACCCTCAGTCGCCATGTAATGTTACCAGGTAAATACTTCCCATGACAGAAAGTGAGGTACGTTTCATAGTGGATCGGAAGCTGATTCTAAATTAATTAAATTTACATTCTACTGTACGTGTAGGCGTGAATAAATTAGAAAACAGTATACGAAACAAGACAAAACTAGCCGATAAGTGTCAGTTTTATATGAAATCATATAGATGTATAATACGATATTTTTATATCTTGCTCTTGGTATTGAATGACAATGTTGAGTTTACTACTGAGCGACAAAGGAGAGCATTGCTAACCATGATCATATACCACGAATCTGGAAGTATGGCCCATCCAAAGTATGTATACCGCCATTACAAAGTTGCTCACAACACTCCTAGAAATTTGATGAAGGATAGGTAAGAAATATGTATCATTTTCGGCCGTTTTATTAGCTGTTTTAATGCCATGACATTGTTCTAAATTATAGCAGTTGTGCATCAATGCCTGTTTTCATCAGTATGCCTATAGCTTTGTCCCCTGATATGCCAGAACTCCTGTCTTTCCTACAAGGATGGAATTTGATAAAGTACCGTTGGAAAGAGATTAGTAACCTTTGTTATCTCAAAACTTTAGCGGGAATGGGGTTGAGTGGATATTGTGATACCGGTCTTCCGTCCATCTGTCCGTCCCTGACCATATCCCCTCTTAAACAGCTGGGCAATATTCACCAGACCTGGTACATAAACCGTCTATGTTGTGCGGGATATGCGTTTATTGTTTCTATCCCTTTGAATTCCATTGACGGAGACCAGGTAAAATATACCAAATGTTTTATTACAATCAAGAAAGAGCGTGGGCGGGGCGTCACAGTGGAGAGCAATTTAAGTAGCTCTTGTTTGATTTGATACGAGCTATAGTAACAGAGAAACAGAGAAATGAATGTTAATGATGGCCTTCATTAGAATCTGTTTTATGTTTCAATATTATTCTAACGATTGAGGAAATTTTCGAGTGATTTTAAGATAAATGATGATTTTAAATTCTTATCCTTACAGTTTGTTTTTTATAAATAAATCATATGCTTACAAAGACACATGCTATCTTTAAACGATTCATTTATTGTCTTTTCAATTTGACGTTTGGCCTTTATATTAACGCAGACATGAAAATTCTTGCCCTAAATCCTTGTCTACATATATAAATATATCGGACCCAACCAAAAGTCAAGATAATTATCAGAACACAAGGAATGTTTACGTTTTAGTAAAAATAAGTCTGTGGTTAGGATTAAGTTAATTTCGTTCATTAGAACTAAAGAGATTTACTTAGGTTATGAGTGGATGAACGTTTTCTCAATTTAAAGTTTTCATACCTTTTTTGTTTTTTAATAGCTTGTTTCAAACTTCGTTAATTTGTCGTTTAAGTAGTTCAATTGTTGTTGGTTTGAAAGTGGTTTATCGTACACATCATTACTGGTAATTTAAACTTTTCGAAATCAGGACTTCATGTAAGCTTTATGAGCTAATTATTTTTCATCCAATATGAAGCCCTATTTTATGTTTATTGTTTTCCTTGTGTTTGTGTCGTTTGTGTTTGTGTTTGTGTTTAATAAAGTGGCCCCCATGTCAATAAAAGCTAGGACTAGTTTCACATTTGCATTGCAACACAATCTATGTTTAATAAATCGGTAACTCAGTAGAGTGATGGGTAGATAAACATATAAAAATTATCACTAGAAGAAAAATATTAGTGTTTGCGCAGATTTTCTATATTTTCTTACCAGGTACCAACAAAAGAGAGTTTGAATGATCCCGTAGAGACTGAAACAGGATTTGAAATAGGGAGCGGGTTCAAAGGTCGCCCAGGAAAACGCTTTATCTGTATAGCCTACGGATTGGAAGACCTGGTGAGTTTAAACTTCAGTTTTTTAAGTTGTGTGATGCAATTTTAATTTTTTATTAAAAATAAATTTATCGATTTTATGAATGTCGGAAGTTAAGAACTATTTTTTTAACTAAAATAGCTCCCATCACCATTTCTCTACATTTGATAAGAGTCTTTAAGTTCAAGGAGTTTCACTAAGTTATAAACGTACGCGATACGTGAAAAGGATTTCAAAACTCAGCAAACCCTGTTGAAAAATAACGATTGCAGTCCATTACCTAAATGACTGCTGAACAATAAAATAGTTATCCTTATCCAATATAGAAAGTGGACGATGGTGAGATAAGAGAGCAATCTGTGCGTAACCTTTGATCTCGGTGACCTCCGTCACAATTTGCGAATTATTCGTTTTGCTCGGGATCGTAGTTGATTCGGTTCTACCTGACACTAGTGTGTCACATGGATATGAATGCATTTGTATGATTATTTCATGTATTTTTCTTTTCCATATATAGAATGAAGAAGTATTGACAGATATCAAAATACTGGATACTTGCAAGAAAGCTCCACCCCAATATACACTACTCCTTAAAACACGTGATACGGGTATGTATTTTATTTGTATTGCACACAAGCCTCTGATAAGACTAGCCAGATAAATCTGGTACGTCGTGTGTGTATTTTGTAATATTCATAACGGTTAGTTTTCAGGTAGAAAGTTCACGAGGAATATGTGCATGTGCATTTGTTGCTGAGTACTCATTCAATCAACTTACTTTGAACGAAGACGTTCAATTTGAATAGTTTAAGAGAGACATTGAGACAAGGGGGCTGATCCCAACTTTGCACCTATCCGTTGACATTTAGCTTATATTAATTTACAACCACTACAAAATGAATTTGTGAATCTATGGGAAGAATAATCACAATATGATAAGAATATGATCCCACACAATGCCATTTCGACTGTTTTGTCTTTTTCAACATGTAAGATACAAGTTTTACTAATTTTCGAAGTCTATTAATATAAATTTATAAATTAAAATAAATTATGTTGTATTTGCCACGTATGTGTTAATCATTCACTTATCACAGAAAATAGACTTTGACTGGAAAATAGTACTGTTGACATATGGCTTAACGCTCCTGGATTACCTTGATGTTTCGTGTGTTGGATCTGAAGAAATCATATTGATCTCAGCAATTGTTTATTTCTTGTTTTTTCCCCAAATTATTTATCTTGACACTGTTACCATAACTTCGTATGAAAATGTTAATTGTTGATACTACATTATGTACCTGGTTCTACTTTAATACAAAATAAACTATGCATCAAGGACTTTACTTCAAAATAGTACATCATGTGATTTGTTACTTTTAACTTTCATGCGTATACGTTTCAACAAGGTGAAGTTGCTCTCCAAGGCAAACTGATGTATCTTCAAAAGCGGAAATCATCTGGATTTGAGTGGATAATAGAAAGCTTAGTGATATGTCCCTCTACAGTTTCAAAAGGAAAACGAAGACGAGAGGACAGCGGATCGGATATACCAATCGGGTAACAATTCACACGAGATTTGTTTTTAGTAAGATCGACCTACTTTGCCACCCTCTGATGGAAAGAAGAGATTATATACTTTAAAGAAAAGTGAAGGAGATGAACATTAATATGTACACAAACACAAACACACAAACACAAACACACACACACACACACACACACACACATATATATATATATATATATATATATATATATATATATATATATATATATATATATATATATATATATATATATATATATATATATATATATATATATATATATATATATATATATATATATATGTATAATCTAAATAATCTAAAAAATTAAGTTCCTTGCATAAGGTAGCGTATGCAAAGTCGGTGCCATACCAAGCTGTATAATTTCAATTCTGATATTTCTAAACATATTGTGATGTAGTTACCCTCTTTAGATATTTCATTTTATTATATACTTATCTTTTTTCTCCGTTAACTTTACATTGTCATAATCGTGCAATATTCACCGATATTGAACACCTTCGTACTATATCCCAAGTGCAAAGGAACTATTTTCTAACGTAAATAATTTTTTATGAATGATTTAAACCATATATTTCATAGACGGCCACATACCAGCAAATGTTTCATAGACTGACACATACAAACTGCTTTGGCACATTCCGCGTTTACTTTTTTGATACAATGTTTCAAATTTAACTATATATTGTCGCTATACAGGTTCCTCACAATAAAATGCAAGTTGTACACATAAACTGTCTTCTTTAGCTGTTAATAAAAATGGCCAAATATATACTTACAATTTAACATCCTGAATTTCCTCAAAAAATATATTTTCGTAGGTCTGTAAATCTGAATTAGATGAGCCATGTCATGGGTTCTCAATATTGATAACACATTTTGAAATTGTACTGTAATTTCGAGTATATTCCAAGTGTAGCTACAGCCTCCTTACTGCACTCAAAATGAAATAAACATTAAATTCCACAGCATGTTTTCAATAATTGCAATGGAAAGGCTTCATAATTTTCCCACATTGTGATCTGAAACATTCAATGACAGAAAAGAAACACACATGCCGATGTCAACACAATTCAAAATATTAAAATGGCAGGCGCTGCTGGAAACCGATGTAAGTCACTTCATGTAGATAAATCCAGACATTAATCAAAAGATTGCGTTGAATCGACAAATATACCAAAAGGTATTCATTCCAGATCAAATGGAAAAATTGTTGCAATGCGTATTTATCAACAATATTATTCCAAATTTCAATTTTTAAGTAGAACAAGCGCCATTTTCGTTCGAAACTTACGTCTAGCTCGCGACCAACTTCATATTTATCTAGGCGGAGTTATGCGCTCATTAATAATGTTGTGTAACGATTCATCAACGCTTACGTATTTAGTTCGGAATACGGCGTACATTTAGTTACCTTGTTTCTTTCAATGTATTTTTATTTATATATTTATGCCTTGGGAAGAATAAGAAATGAGCTTATAATTAAAAGGTTACTGTATTTGTATGGGAAAATATGAACTCGTTTTTTCGGAAGGATATACTGCACTCCCATGGTCGTGCAGTATATCCATCCGAAAAACTCGTTCATATTTTCCCATAAAAATGTGGTAACCTATAATTACAAATGCCTTGATTATTACTCTCTATCTATCTATCTATCTATCTATCTATCTATCTATCTATCTATCTATCTATCTATCTATCTATCTATCTATCTATCTATCTATCTATCTATCTATGTACGTAGAAAATTATTATTATCAACGTTAAAGAAAGGAACATCATGTAATATTCTCTGATTGATGATCAATAAATAATTACGTTGCAAAAGTGTCCTGATTCAGGTTGAACCATTATAAAAAGATGAACAAAGGGACAGTTCGCGTAGTATACAAGGTGTAATGAGAGTTCTCAGTCGGACATATTTGTTTCCCATCCCTTTCAGAAACATTTCTGACAGCATGACATTATACTGCAAGAAGAGATGCATTTATTTAGGTAACGTATTTTGACTTAGACCTAACGATTCACTGTTGTTATTTATATAATGTATAGGTGATGAAATTCGTATGATTCTATGTTCATGACACTTGCCAACACCATAAACAACAATAAAGAGTCATTCCAAATCTGAAATCTAAATAGAATCTTAGGCTCTTGTGAATTGGAAATAAACCTTAAGAAAAGTATTCTACTCGCCAAGAACGACTCGTGATACATAATATGTAGTGGAAAATAGAGAGATCTGGGTCTCTTAATAGTTTTGAAATCGATTTGTAAATCCTGTGTTCCTACGCAAGGATGTTGTGAAGGAATAAACAATGTCTCAGATAAAGAACTAGAACATTTCTCCACCATTTCTATTTTTACTTATAAAGCAGAAATATATCAGACTCACTGGATTATGTTATGATATTTCAGTTTTTGATCATAACCATATATCAGACCTGGAATACGGTTAAACATTCAAACAAATAAACAAATAAAGTCCTGTTTCCGTGCCCTAGAATGTTCCAACTTTGCAATTCCGGTTTCATATTGTTTTTGTGCTTATTTTGAATTTTGGGATTTATTTTCATTTAACAGTGAGGAAATAAAATTTATCAAACAACATAATTATTGGATTAAACAGATTTAAAGATACACATTAGGTTTAACAGCACGGTTGATTAATTCGAGCTCACGTTAATTTTGCATGTATGAATCGTATACCAATCAATACCGCAATTAATTGCTTTGTTGGTTGTTGGTATGATTTTAGCGAAGGAGGAGGTCCAATGAACTTTCTTATCATATCACTATTGCAATATTCGCCTTCAACTTGGTAAGAATACGAGAAATTTGGGGTTTTGTTCTTTCGTTGTTTAACTGTAAAAAAAAAACTCATCCTTTGTAACTTTGTTTTTGGTGACATATAATAGTGTGCATTTAAGAACTGCTTTGTAGGTCTATTAATGTCGAGAATGTATGAATGCATGAATAAGAATGAGCCAGACTTTATGTTTCAGTTTTCAAGTGGTAAAAAAGCTAAGATTAATGACAAATTTTCTAAGCTATGCGATCGGTCAATTTGTTAGGTACATTTATACCATAGATGATGTGATGAAACAAAAATTGATTACCTTGAACCTTCAAGAATGTTCAATGAAATTGCATTCAGCTAACTTTGACTTTGGAAGAGAAAGAGACTTGGTGTTGCATAAGAAATATAAATAGTTATGTTTTTTATTACGACTTAATCTAAATTATGGCTTACCTGGAATTACCTGGAATTACTAGCTAATTTTTATGTGACTGAATACGACTCACTTGAAAAACGTGCGTTAAGGGAGTCCAAAAAAGAAAATTGTTGTATCATAAACTTCACCAATATATTTTAATATCTGGAGTTAACTATCATCATCATTTTCATTAATCGTATCCAAAACAATTTAGTGCCCCCCCAGTGGATGACATGAAGGACAAATAAGTTATCTCAGTAAATTCAAATTAAGTTCTACGCCCTGAAAGTGGCTGTTAACAAAAGCAGTCTGTTAACAAATATACTAGTTGCCAGGTAGAGCGTATCATGTGTTGAAAAACTACATTAGACCTACACAATCACAACCACAGCATTTGTAATAGCTTCGGGTGGGACCAACCATTCTTACGATAGTTATTTCTCCCTTTGCTGTCTTTCCACATAAACAATCCTTTGCTATATTCCAGCTATAAGGCGGAGCGTATTATATTACGATGTTGTCCGTTTGTCTGTTATCTATTTCGTTTCAGCACAATAACTCGAGTTGTCCAATATCCACTTCTACCACAATTTGTAGATGGTTTATACATGGGATAAGAAATAGACCCATACATTTCTAGGTGAAAGGTCAAGGCCCTTTTGGCTGAAGCAAGACATGTGGTTTCTGCACAATAACATTATTCTTGCATCACTTACCTGGATATAACAGTACAGATATATTGCACTTAGGATGATAAAAAACTATATGTTCTGTGATCTAAAGTTCATAGGCCAAGGTTATGGTCAAACTGATAAATGAATAACATTAGCATAGATACATGCATTGTAACAAGAAAGTTATTCAACTTTTGTTAGAAATCGCACATCTTAGTCTGGACAATAAAGAGATCAAAATGTTATATAGAAAATATAATGTAGTTTGCTTGAGAGAAATATGATTGGGACAGCAAATTGAGACAGAAAAGAACTTGTGGTATTTTGTTATACGAAAGTGAGATTGGTCCAGAAATATTCTTGCTCTTTCTCAAACATTTTAACAATTTTGTGTTTAAATTGGTCAAGCTCTGAATATCATCATTGCCTAATACTGGTTTATTATCACTATGGATCGGTGAATTTGGGGCATAGTGTTTCAAACATGAGTGGAGGAGAATTATACTCGTAATTTTGAAGTTCTATTGGAACATCTTCCTAAGAAAGGGATTTTAAAAAAAAATAATTCTGTTCCAATGAGATTGGAGTATTATGTTTTTCAATAATTATGCACCATGTACGGAATTTTAAATTTTGATTTTAAAATTTTAATTGGAACTAATCACTCCTGCCACAACTATAATACTAGTATATTGAATAGGTCTTTTGTACTTTATATTAAATGAACATAAGTTAAGATATATTGTGGTTTTCACCTCAAATTGATATCGTTTTCGTTTCGTTCCCGTATAATAATAAAATAAAATAATATAGATAACTAGAATAATCTATTAAAACAAGGAAGCAGATTTCAGCAAATTATATATATATATATATATATATATATATATATATATATATATATATATATTTATATATATATATATATATATATATATATATATATATATATATATATATTTATATATATATATATATATATATATATATATATATATATATATATATATATATATATATATATATGTATGTGTGTGTTGAATCTGATGAAGCAATGAAGCGAAACCGGTCACACATTCTCAGTGTTGGTGTTGTTTATTTTATAATAGATAGATAGATAGATAGATAGATAGATAGATAGATAGATAGATAGATAGATAGATAGATAGATAGATAGATAGATAGGTAGATAGATAGATAGATAGGTAGATAGGTAGATAGATAGATAGATAGATAGATAGATAGATAGATAGATAGATAGATAGATAGATAGATAGATAGATAGTGCGTCTGAACTCCGTCGACCAATTTTGCTATATAATATTATTCTCATTAGAGACACCATTATAGTGGCTAGGTGGTCTTTCTCATTAAATAGTTTCTCTAAAGTATAAAATACACATAACTATTAAAATGAATATTCTTCTAGAAAAATGAAGCAATGTGTTTTATAAGTCCATATACCAAATAAAAATAATGAAAAATATAATACCTAGATAACAGAATAAGTCTGATAACGATTGTGCAGTTACAAGTTACAAACAACTACAAAATTAGGACCCACTGATCAACCCTTAAGTTCATTTATATGGTTTATCATTTCTTGATTTGTGCTTAAATCTCTTTCATAATTCTAAATAACTATGTGGTATCTGATTTATCGTCCATATCAGATTCCAAGACAACGTCACTGAATGAAGCTCATCTCACTGAAAGCGATTGTGCAAAGAGCCAAACTTCTATGAAACGTGATACAGATCTGAAGAAAGAAATCAAAACAGAGCACAACCAAGGTAGGATATGAGAGATACAGACAGACAGAGAGGGACGTATAATAACCGTTTACTGTTTACTTGACGGGATGATATGACATAGTTATGTCACAAAGGTTTGCTCGATGAACAGTGTTTGAATATATTCATAAAAGTTTATATATATATATATATATATATATATATATATATATATATATATATATATATATATATATATATATATATATATATTATAAATGAATAATGAATAATTCATTTGATAGAATTCCTTTCTTGAAAAAACGCATATGATAAGGGCTGACCCCTACTTAACGATAAACAATAACTGGTAATTTACTAATTTACTGGATGTGTTAAATATGAACCAATAAGCGATGAATGGAAAGATAAAACATAATTTCTACCAAATTCTATAATTGACATAGAATTTGACCACCACGTTTACTATTTTTTCTTTACCATTACGGAGAGAGACAGTAAATGTTAAATCCTTTTTTTACTTATTGCTACTGTTTTTTTTTAAAGAATACTGACTATGTTTAGGTTCGCATATGATAACTCGATGCAGATGTTCTCCCTGACATATGTTTTTGTAAATCAGACTATTGTTGTCATTATCGATCATATTTTGTTTAGCGTGAATATAGTCGAAATATACTAAATGAGTCGGAGGGGTTAAAAATGAATCTTCAGACTCAAATGTATACATTTCTTTGCAAATTTGCAGATATTGTCATATTTACTTTTGAAAAATCTTCTCACGAATACGACGATCAAATAAGTGTGATTAGAACCTCCGTTCTTAATGCAAAATTTGCATATTTAGGGATTTAAGTGCAAATCTTAGATGGAAACACAGGCTGATCCAGTATGGGGTTGATTAAAAGGCCTGATATTTGAAAATATTTTCTGCACATTGGAAAATGTCTGCATAAGATATTGATCAAAAAGCAATGTTCACAAATTGTCGGACAGTTGTTCTGACCCATCAGCGGACACTAGAGTTTGTGAACATGGCAAACGCAGCCTCACTTTCTTAACAATTAATGGCTAACTTCATGCTAGAAAATTGCATTATGGTTGGTCAGAATCTTCATACATCTTTATGTTCATAATAATATTTAAAGACAATATTGGAAAATTCAATAACCTGTTTACTATGCTTGCCACTCAATGGTAATGTTTTCTGTCGGCGTGATTCTGTTTATAATGTTGCAAGTAGAATATTTTCAATTAATGAGGAACCGATGTGAAAAAAGCAAGTCTAAAGGCATAGCACCGTATTCTTTATCACCAATCTGGCTATGTCCATACGAAAAATTAATACATCAATACGGTTGAAACCTAATTTAAAATCGTAACATATTTCACTATTTGCATTTTTGCAGAACGAGCTTCAATTCAGAATTTCATATTGTTTTAATTATTCAGTTGACACTAAACGTCTAGAAGTTCGAGGAACAAACACAAAGCAGAGCTTGTCATTAGAAGACTCGTCTAATTCAGAAATAGCCAGCGGAGGAGTAAAGCAGGACTCAACAGGTTTTATGTGTGCTTTGTTTTCTATCTCTCTGTTAGTTCCTATCCAGCTAAATCTAAGCAAATTACATTTCGCCTTAAAAGCAACAAATACAATTTGTAATAACCGGCAAAAATTTTATATCTGATTCATGCATGCACAGGTGCATGCAATCTTTTGTACGATATCTAGAAACAACTTCTTGCAAGCGTTAGTTGTTACTTATATGCGATTAAAGTGAACACGTTTTCTATGCCTACTCGTTTTACTTTATCTTAGTGATGAGCAGTTTAACTCATTGTTTTGTTTCCTTTCTTCCTGGATCGTACAATATTTAATTTTTTTAATTCATTTCATACCTAGTTTACATTTGCTCTCCTTTTATCTTCGACGCTATTTCACTTATCTTAATTATAATTGAAACATATTACATTTAAAATGTACAAGCTTTCTTCTGATATAGTAATTAAACTTTCTGCCTTCCGTGTATCACATTAGATTTGTTTCAAGATGGCAGTCTCATATTTGTCTTAGATAACTGAAGTAGATTAGTCTTTTGGAAATTTCAAACGACCAAATTCCCTAAATAACTTTTCTTTCAAACTTTTACATTACTCTCTGTGTACGCAGCATGAGTAAATCAGCCACTAAAATAATTCAGACTATTCTAATATATTCCAGGCATTATACATGAATGAGTGAAGGATTAAAGTGATGGAATTAGTCAATAAATGCAGATTATTTTTATTGTTATCGAATGTAGTATAACAAAATATTATTGTTTATTTACGAACGAATTGTGGATTATTTATAAATTGCATGCATCCGATGGCATTCAAAAGGCTAAATCAAGTACATGTACATGCAGGAAATATCATTGATCTGCCAAATAGTTAAATATCTTTTTTAATTTTAATTTTAATTTAATTTTGTTAACACTATCGAAATGAAATGTCGTTAAGAACGTGTTTTGAGATTAAAATATCTTAAGAATACGTTTAGTATGCATGTGTATGGTTCCTGAGCTCATCAGTACAAAGTTTGAGTCTTTTAAATGGCATCGCATATTTGTGAGTAAAAATTAAGATGAACAGAAAAATTTCTGAAAATGTTCTTATGAAATAAAGCATTTGAATTGTGTTTAAAATCCGTATAGAGGGATCATGTATGTTTCAATTACAACCCGTTTTGGAATATTTTGAACTAAATGAGGTTTAAACTTATAAGTTATAGATCTATGCGATAAGGTGTTTAGTTATTGGACCTATAACTAAATCTGTCAGCTCTCAATGGGTAATACTAGCTTATAGTCTAAGAACTTTTTGCGAAGAAGACAATCCATAAAATATTGACAGAAGGCGATCGTGTAGTTTCGATTTGACTGTCTTTACTAACACGTTCTATTTAGAAGCCTGTGTTCTCAACAACTCGAGTGGGTTTTTTTTCATAAAATAATTTCATTATAAATTTTTAATAATTTCCTACACAGGGGAGACTGGTTGGCAAATAGTTCGACACAAAGGCAAACGTCGCAAATTAATCCACACAAATTTGGATCATTCAAGGGATATAGGAGTTGATAAACATGCATCACAAGGTCTCTCTCTCTCACACACACACACACACATAGCTGAATATTTTGGCATTATCACAATATTTACTCTTTTGAAGACACGATATAGTGAAGAAAGATAATATTTGGATATTTTATATCGGTATTATGATTTTCAGTAATAGGAGTCAATTGATTTAAAAATGTAACATCTGTATTACCATGTTGTATTAATGTGTAAAAATAATTGTTATCCGTATTACTGTTTTAGTAATGTGAGTCATTCCGTTAGTTTAAAACCTTTAGTATCGTTATTGCTATATGTTTTAGTAAGGGAGGTCAGTTAATTGGTTAAAATATTTTAATAGGTGCTTTCACGACATTAGTGATATATTTTAGTTATTGATTTATAAATGTAACATTTATGAGTAAATGCATTTCTCCGTTGCTAGTCGTATAACTACATCTACCAATATAAATATATCAATTCAAGTGAACAGTATCACGATAATCCTAACGTACAATATAATGTCTGAAGAAAAACAAAGACACGCTGTTTACTTCTTCAGCTGCAAGTGTTCCGACAGAAGTAGGACGAAAGACTAGAAAGGACAGAAAATTGCCCGAAAATTCATTCAATCCAGAAATTACTATCGGTGAGTCAAAGCACGAGATAGTGGATATGTCTGTCTGTTTGGCAATATGTATCTGTATCTCCACTATCCTCCAAACCGCAGTAACTTAAATAGTATGCACTGATTATTCGTCAGAGCAATAAATATTAATTCACTCTAGATAACAAAGTATTAAGTATGGAATTAAGGAATGTCAGGAATACGAGTTTCAATGTCCTTTGAAAATTTGTATGATACCGTATATAGCATAAATTCTAGCAAAAATATGTTAATCCCATGCCAATGTATTCAGCAAGTTGTCAATGCCTATTCTGTTATACATTATCTTTCTATCTGGTCGCGGTATGGTATGCATCTCTGATGGGATTTTTTTCTTTCCTGTTTCATTCAAGAATTTATTTTATTGAACTATTTTGTTTCGATATTTTCTTCTCTTGATAATAAAATTTCCTGATCCTAGGTTCCAATTTATAATGTGCAAACCTTTTTTCTTCTAATATCTTTTTTGCCATTACCATATATCACATTTAGATCTGCTCAGTCAAATAAAAGATAATCGTCTGTTGTACTTTACAATTATATGTACCTTGCTTCATGATCTGAAAATTGACACATATCTATGAATAGGAAAACTCAAAAATAAGAAGAAAAAGAAAAAGAAACTGGAAATTGAACAATTCAAGTCTTGTGAAAAAGAAAATTCTCATGAACACGACGCTACAGAAGGTACTTCTAACGCATATACGATTATGAATATAAAACATCTCATTCAAGACATTTAAGTATTCATCGTATTAATTGTATTTATGCATTTGAAATTTTTAAAATAAACCATTTTATGAACATTAATCATGCATGTTTAATCTATTTTCGGCAGAGTGACTTAAAGCATAATTTGTAGATGAAGTTTACTTTTATTTTTACCTCACCTAAAAAGTCAGTAACATTCGCAGTTGAAATGTATCATTCATTTTTTGTGTTTTTAATGCACAATCCAAACATGATAGCCACAATGCAACCACTCGTTGTTCTTCTCAAGGAAATAAAATTAGATTTTAGTAAATTACATTGACCGGCCTATGAGTGACACTGTCTAGAATTAATAAGTGTAGTATATAACTTGTTTTTTTTAATTAAATGTTCTCAAAATAATTATCATCGTGCATCATGTTTGTAATATTTGTAACCATCGTCCACGATTTAAGAGTTTCCGTTCTTGTAGGTTTTATTTTATTGTCGTAAGAGGTCGTCTTTGAAAGAAAAATAAGCTAACATTCATATTCTTTTATTCTGACCACTCACCTTTGCAGATCCATGTTCTTCCATAGCCATGCATAGGCTCAGTGTCAGTGACAGTCCCAAACGGGTAACAAGAAGCTCCATTATCAAGGCACCTCCACTTCCAACAGGAAAGACGTCTCACGTGTTTTTCTCTTATCGACACTGTGAAAATGACAGACAGTGGGTGAGACGAATCATTAAGAGACTGGAATCGCCTCATTACAATTATAAATGTTGTATTCATGATAGAGATTTCATGCCAGGACATACTATCATTGGTAATATTGAAGAAGCAATCGAGAAAGCACTGCGTGTTGTAGTAGTACTAACTGACGAATACATCAAAAGTTACTGGTGCAACTATGAGGCAACTATTGTGCGGGAACCGGGTTTGAAAGCCTGTATCATTCCGTTGATGCTGACTGTTTGTTCGATCCCTCAATCTTTGAAAGATTTAACTTGTATTACCGTGTCAGAAAACAATGATGAATGGTGGGAGATGTTTCTAAAAGCATTAAAAGGAAACATTCCTTACCTCCCTTCATCAAAATCCGAACACGTTTTCCTATTTCATGATGATGCTTCTGAAGAAGATAGGGTACGAGTCCAAAATGTAAGGTCTGGTTTGGAATCATCTGACTGTAGTTTTCGATGCATATCAAGGGAACATGATTTTGCTATCGGCAGAACAGTTGTGGAAAATGTGCATGAGTGTGCAAAAAGAGCTGTGACAACAATATTTGTATTATCTAAAAACTTCCCAGAAGAAAAGTGGCTAAAACACTGGCACGATTTAAGTCAGAAAGGATTCAGACTTTTCCCGCTGATGTTTGATCAGTTCAAACTGCCACATGTATTTAAAGACATAACCATCTTCGACGCCACTCGCGACCAAGACATTTGGCTCCCTAAACTAATAAGTAAACTGCTGAATTGAGTAAAGAAAACTAAAAGCCTATGCCAGAATGTTTATGCTATCCAGGCATGTATTTATTTGTTTACCTTACTGTAATTATGGTAGGGGAAAGAAGAATTGCGTTTCTCCGTCCGTCCTATTAAGCCTTGCTTTCAAGTTATTTGTTAGACACTGTTGTTAAGACATTCATACAGTTCTGATTTGCTCTTCATTTATTCCCAAAAAGGTTTGTTTAGGTATTGAAACATGTTATATTACTTACAAAATATTTAAGGTCATTAGCCTAACTCTTTCTAAGATTGAACGTTTCAACCAACATGTATATTTCAGTGTTATGCCTCGCGTAAGAATGTAAAGGATCTATATGCGTCTATCCTCCCGTCACATCGTCCCAATATTTATTGTTTAGGACTCACATTACTAATAATATGATAGATTCGGAAACAGTCTAAAAATGAGTGAACATAAGAAAGAGAATATATGGGTTTGCATAGCCAGGATTGATTGATTATGAAAGTAATATTTTAGCAACAAGAATCGTTTGATAACTTAACTTTGTTGTAACTGAAAAAGAGTCATTGTTTTATTGATTGCTTTTGAGTCCTCTCACAGAGGTGAATTTGGTTCGGAATTGAAAACACATGACCTAAAAGACTTGCATATCCAGAAAGTGTCGTGGCTAATTTGGTATTCTCTACACAGGTGCTGTCATCATGGATATGGCAATTCCAACAAATATAAGTTAGATCAATAGCACTGAAAAAATTAGAATTATTGAATTTTTAATACCATGTTAAGTGTGCGGTGGGAACTTAGTGCCGTGAGTCCTTTAAGGCAAGGTTTAATGTCGTTCGTTCTGGTAAGAAAGTCACACAATTTTGTACATGGATGCCTTCTGGCAAGTGAAGTACTCTTTTACCAAGAAGACGTCAAAATGACCAATTTCACACTTCACTGACACTGATTACGTTTTGGGTTAAGACGGTTTATAGTGCACTCTTGGATTCTTGGTTATACACATTGTATGTGTATTCCTGTAGATGACTTCAACTTCCATCACTAAGATACAGTTACCTTGGACATATAACAACTCTCCTCTCAAATGCTTCGATGTTTTATTCGTTTTTAGTTTTTGTGCTCTAGAAACAATTTTGAAAAAGTTGTAAAAAAATAGGTGCGAACTATCAAGATATCGAAGTAGTAGACAGTGTTGGCGGGGCGGTTATTCTTATTTGATCGGGACGGTCGGAGCTAATGTCAACTCGTGCAATTTTGTGAACTTATCCATGATTAGTAATCAGAATTGTAAGTGCTCCTTAACTACTTGTCGATATTTCTAATAGGAAAACATTCTTGCCAATTATTATGTAACTGATCCACCGGTTCAGACTCTTTTGTCATTCTCTGGCAAATCTATATATGCAGCAAGTTTCAAATATTTTATCACACTTGAATCTGTATGATGTATACGGACTAATTTTCTTTAGAACATTAATTATCCAAACTATTAGTGCACAAAAACATTATTGTACAACAAATAATTTACATACCATATACTTTGATTCTGTTGATAGCCTCATGACATGTGATGTGTCATTCAGAAACCTATGGCTAAACTCTCAACCAGCTGTGAACCACATTGGTTAAACTCCAAACCACCTCTTGAGGTATGAACATGGAATCAATTCTCAACCACTCTGGTATCATAAAATCCTTATATCTGTTTCACTAATTTACAAGAGTCATTTCACTTAGGCCTATTCAAAACGCGCACTGATATGTAAGATATTCTACTCTTCAATCCGCCAGAGACACCATACATAAGGATGCATTTTATAATGTGTTTTGATGACAGTGTTAAAACTTTTCATGACATATCGTGACGTTCTAAGATCATCAGATTGGATGAGTGGTCCTAGTCATCAAAATTCCTCGTATGTTAACATGCCTTCACAAAGAGAAAACTCAACAGTCACACGCGTGTGTGGTAGGGCCTAAATATTCCTCTGGAAACGCAATCTCTTTGCACCTACAAGATCCCGGGTTCAAAAAATGAATGTGACAAATGCTAAAAAAAGTAGTCTTGCATGAAAAAGAACGATCACATTACGCCGACATCTGAGACAATGCAAGCGTTTGAATATCGGCAGAGGTGCAACGATGTAAAAGAAAAAAGGTTTCTTAAGTTACCCACACCCACTCCCAACACATCTATTCTTAGCACATACACGTATTTCAGAACATTATCATGTAAGTGTTTCTTCATAGCTGTGGATATAAGACAAAGATCCAAAAGTGGGATCTTTTTTTCCCTAGCGCTTAATTCCTTGTTCAACTTTCAATCAGAATCTACATACAGCACAATATTTCTTTTCTTGTCATAATTTAGGATGCTTGCTCTCTCTTTCTTTCTTTCTCTCTCTCTCTCTTTCTTTCTCTCTCTCTCTCTCTCTCTCTCTCTCTCTCTCTCTCTCTCTCTCTCTCTCTCTCTCTCTCTCTCTCTCTCTCTCTCTCTCTCTCTCTCTCTCTCTCTCTCGAAACCAGAGGGATGCGTAATGTAGTGAGCCACCCTAGCGACAACAGAACTTTCATGTTAAGATAGGGTGTAGGCTCTTTGGCGACAAATATAATTTCGTATGGGGGAATTATCTTTGCATGTCTATTGGCAAATAATATTGGGCCTGTACAGAGACAAAAATATTGAGTCTGTTTAGAGTCAAGGTGAATTGAACATATGGATGTAAAACGACAATGGATTGGGATTGCATGGAGACAATAGGAATGGAAGAGGTGGGAGACGTCATGGTACTGGACATTGGCAACAATGTTGCAAGTGGTTAACCTTAATCGGACGAAACAGTGACATTGTAAAAAAGCTGTAATGCTTGGAGGGGAGGTACATATAACTTTATATAACGCCGGGCAGAGCGGAACATATAACCTTATTTAATGCCAGGCGGAGCTGAAAATATAACTTTATCTAACGCCTGGCGGGGCGGGATATATAACTTGATATAAATTATAACATAGTTTCCGCCGAGAACTAAACAAGATTTTAAATTAAAGCTATTGCGCCAGGCGGTGCGGGACATATAACTTTATAGACACAGACAAATAAACAATTACATAAACCGATTGATTAACATAAATTTATCACACGAAAACATCGATTAGGCAAGACAGTAAATCTTTTCAAGGCAATTTAATGGCCATGAAAAGTGTCTTTGGGTTTCTTTTTTGTATTCTAATTTCTGTCTTCTAGTGTTCTCCTCCACCAGCCTATTATTTTGTTAACATTTTTATTTTCTTCTCAAAGTTCTTCTTCACTTTTTTTCCTTTACCAACCTTCCTTGTCCCATTACTGAGTTGGTGGGGGGCTTATTCTAAAAACTCAAAACCGAAAGACACGTTTACTTTCTAGTATATTCTGGTACAAATCTGCAATAAAATTCACAATACATCACTTTTAAAAGTTCATTAGCTTCTTGTTTGTCTTTGTTCACTCTCTCATTAACATTTCTTCAATGCGGCTGGTTTTAACTCCTCTTCTTTCTCACTTTCTTCTCCCCTTTTTCTTTTCTTTTCTTTCTTCTCTTTCTGGACGTGTCTGGGTTCTTGCTTTTTGACGGGCAACTCTACTTCTACTTCCTCTCTCACTCCTGCTCCTGTTGTTTATTAGGGCAGTCTGAAGACCAATGTTCTTTCTCGTGAAAATAATAACAGGTATTTTGATTTGTCTCTTTTGCGACCTGTTTTGCTTTGTCGTTGTGGACCTTCTGAAGACCAATGCCATTTCTTATGGCATATATAGCAATTATCTTAACTTTTATTTCGAAAATAGGGGGAGTAGTCCGTCGGCTTCTCTAAAGAAAACTTTGGTATGACACCTCTCAAAGTTCTGAACAGAAGTTAGGTCTGTGTTGGCTCTTCTATCTTTCTGGTCTTCAATTCAGAGTGACATGAATACTTGGAGAGAAGACACTGACACTTTATATAGGCAATATACTGTCCTTACACTGATATAAATGGGATCATGGCATTTAAAATGAAATCATTGGACTTTTTGCATTAGGGTGAAACGATCGCATCATTTCGAGGAAAAAGTAGAAGAAAGTAAGAGGCAGGAACGTGATATATCGCCTCGTACAATAGCTGAAGTCTTTGACTAAAATTCATGCCAGTGATTTTGAAGATGACGTGAGTTAGCCAGTATCCAGACCTAGAGTCTTTGTCAAACCAAATTCCACCATTAATAACCCTTGAAAAGGACTACCACATTCGAGAGACGAAAGAACGCTCCTCTAGAAAATTTAAAACCACAGTGTACACGTACACAGTGAACTTTAAAGACTTGCCACTAGAGAAAACAGAAGAGTTCATCACCGATGTATGGGATTCTCTGTTAACCACTGAAATGACAATGTGAAACCAATGAAGACTATCCATTTATAAAGATAGTTTGATGTCACCTATTGGATCGAGTTTTGCAGGATTGACACCTTCCATACTCATCAACAAGATTCAACAGGTACAGCAATCCAAAGACAAGTTTTACCTCACCGATGGAAAATCGACAGAGTACATAACCCAAGTTTCTCTTCCCAAAGGAACCGAACGCTAAAAAAGTGTTATTGGTAGACGAACTTCCTTGCACCAAAACGAGTCTCGTCCGAATTAACAACTCTCAAGACCAGAGTGTTTAGCCCATGCCATCGTGGAGGGACTAGAGTATACCGATAACAACAAAACGTCATAATGGAATAGTCTGGAAAACAATCCAACTGTCGGACCGAGCCAAACAACGAAGTGACGCATAACTACTATTAAAGCAAGCGGGGATATCCATAGACATACCCTGACATTTCTTAAATACAAAAATTGGAAGACGTCTTGGTTCAGCGCTACACCTTGAAATTATACACTCAAGAAGTGTTATTTCGAGACAAAATTTCAAAGACGGAAAACGTCTATCATTACAGTTCGATGCCATTGCCAGTATCTCGGATTCCTGGGATACAGTTATTACTTTGAGAGATGTAACTATGAGTAAAACAGTCGAGAGCAACACAATCATTGTGGGTCAAAATGTGAGAGGTGTTCGAACACTAAAATCGGTCATGACGAAGGATAACAACGACTGCATTTCCCAACTTGTCAGCGCACTTTTGTCAGCGCTACATGTTACCAACAAGATCCGAAGATGCATGGTTCTCAGCAGAAAAGTGCTTGCCACCTCCTGAGATTGTACCATTGTGGAAAAGACATACGTTCCAATAATGCCATGCCTCACTTATGTTCAGGAAAGAAACGATGTCACCTTTGTCACAAAATCGTAGACTTGAACACGAATGCTATGTACAAATATACCATTCCCAATATCAAAAGGAAGATAACCAGAAGAAAGCCAATTTCATCTTTTTCAATTTCGAATGTACGCAAGAGAACGGCAATCATATTCCTAATTTCTGAGCGACTCATCGACCGTACTAGAAATGCGTCCAAGAACCTATCTTTAGTCATTGCCTTCATTTCAGCAAGATTCCTGGAGGGCGTGACAATCTTTCGATGACTGAACACGCTGACCGATTTCTAATAATGAATCTAAGATCTCATGGACAAGACGTGGAGTCAAGAGGACATTGAACGTTACGGAGATTGTCATCGCAACGCCACAATGATTGCTCAAAATTTATCTGGATACGATGGGCAATTTATTCTTAGATACTATACGGAACAATGAATTGAATGTTCTAGAGCCAAAATAATTTCCATGCAAGTGGGGCAAGTGCTATTTAAAGTTTTGATTAGTTACATGACCACGCCATTAAGTCAATGCCTAAAAAGTTTGGAATGACAAAAATGGTCAAAGGCTGTTTCCCCACTTTTTCAATACTGAAGCCAATCAACACGCCATTCTACCCCATTTGCCTGATGCTCACTACTACGACTCCAACAATATGCGCACCGAACAACTAGAAGCTTTTTTATGCTTGGTACCACTCTCACGCCTTAGACCCATTGTATTTACATTTTACGGCGTTGCTGTGGAAAAGTTCAAGAACTGTTCATGGAACACGAAGGGATCTATCCGAAGCGTGTTCCTAAGTGCACCGCCAACAATTCATGCCTGAAAACACCCTGGTTATCCATCTTTAAACCATGAACTTTGTCAAACGTCAATAGTTGTACAAAGTCCTGTGCTGGCTATATTACTTGTACGACTTGGAAGACAAATAAATCCATCATGCCCAAAAAGGAGGAGGTGCAAAGATCAGAAGAACGTATCGGTGAATGGTTGGGACTTAGAAAATCCCAAGATCGTCTAAGTGTTTAAGGGTTGCTTATTTCACGGGTGTCTCATCTGTCACCCTCAACGTGACACTAAATTCAGTTTTTATAACGTACTATGGAAGACTTGTACTAGGCCATTTGTTAGTGGAGCCTGAAGTTAGAACAACAAGGACAACCAGTGGTGAAAATGTGGGAACACGCGTACGATCATATTTTGCTAAATGATCCCGAGTTTAAATGCATCGTGGAAAGTTACACGTTGGGGGACCATCTGAATTCAAGGGACAATTTATATGGAGGGCGGACGAATACTACTTGATTGTTGTACCACGCCGACGAGGATAATGGAGGAGAAATCAAATACTTTAACGTGTGTTCGCTGTATCCGTATGTGTGGAAATATTATCACTATTGCTGACTGAACACATCGACCTGAACAACATTCGACAATACGACGAATTGGTTAAATGTAAGGTCTTGCCTCTCCCTCACGAACGTGTATCAACCCGTTTTACCTCACCATTGCCAAGGACAGATGATGTTTCCTTTGTGCTGTACTTGTGCCAAAACATCCAACCATTATCAACCTTTTCAGCACAGCCAGAAACAAGTAACCTTTACAGAAACGTAGGTCAGGGTAGAATTGTTCAAATCTCTGTACTTGGAAAACCAATTGTTAGAAGTCTTCGAAATTTACCACTTTCCCAAGACAGAACAGCACCACATGGGTGACGCGACTCAGAAAGGCATTTTCGCTTATTAAGTGGTTACCTTTTTGAAACTGAAACAAGAAGCCAACGGATATCCTTCCTGGCGCCAGACTCCTGAAGACCAAAGAAAATTCAAAGATAAATACTGTGAGCAAGATTGCATCACTTTAGATCACATCGAGAAAAACCAAGGAACGTTTGTCAAAGTGATGTTAAATTGCTTGTGGGGCAAAATGGCACATATACCACGTTTACCCAAGACGGAGTATTTGTCCGTGCCTTCCCTCTGCTTCCAGATGAATCACGAAAAATCTAAGGTCATGAAACACTTGGACATCGTGAAGACTTGATCATGGTCAATTACGAAGAAGGACCGGACTTGCAGACGCCGACGAGTTTGGAAATGTCATCATTGCGGCCTACGTGTCAGATTATTGATCGCCTAAATTTGTACGAAGCTTTAGAATTGTATGGAGATCGTGTGATGTATTTTGACATGGACAGTTGCATCAACATCGGTCGACTGGATCAATGTCATCGTCATCGAAGGAGACCTTTAGGAGCCTGTACATATATCTGCTCCGATTTGCAATTATTCTATTTATAAATTTCATATTTTGTTTTATTATTTCCTTGATCAGAGAAAGAATAAAGTTATCGATCATCTGCTGGACATCGAAAACCGAACCACCACATAACAGTGACTCACTTGTTGGATATTGTGAGCGAGACCTTATTATAGCAGTAAAGCTTGGGTGCCTCGAGTACTTTGGGTGGGACTATATTTTGCATAATTCTGAAAGTACCATTTTGGTTTTTTGATCATTGTATTCATTTTTAATGATATAACGAACACTAGAGCGATGTGCTTCATACATTCACTTATTTCTGAATTATATTTAAATTTAAATTCCAATTATTAATAGCGGCACGACTAAACATATGTCTCCGATGTTGGCAAAAGGAACAGACACATTCTAGTTTGTTGCACTTGAACTGACTTGTTTAATTTGTTCATTTAATGCTAGAGGAACACATCACTTGACCAATATTTCTCTGCTTATTCAAATCCAGCATTTAACATAGCTGATTAATGAGCTCGTTGAATTTTGCGACCTTATACAAACTTTAGTAGCACTACACACTTGTTTTCCGCACAGATTGATTTGTTTTGTAACCAGCGATTCCTGATTTTTCTGCAGCACGTTTTGTCAGATGACCATGTGTTTTTATTTTTGTTTATGTTCATAGGCGTTGAATAATAATAGCAGGTCCGCATGTACAGATTAGTCATATTCATGAAGTATAGTTAGAAGGGATATTACAAGCTTTTCAATTTTTGGGGGCGATGTTTACAGTATTTCAAATGGTCTGGTGCACCATTTGGTGCAATAATATAAGCATGTTTCTCTGAACTTTTCTCTGTGTGAACCATTCCGGGGTCACTGATTGACGCTGTTGATGCTCAGATAGTTTGGCCTATAGATTATCATGCAGCGTTTTGTCTCTAAAATCTTGATGAAGTATTAATAAGTGAAACTTCATAGATTAGTGTGTAGACGCACCTGTTTGTCCCGAAGTTAACACTTTCGCTTAGTCTTCGGGCGCAAGTTTCTAAAGCGAAACTCTTGATTCCTATTTCATTTTTATTCGAGCCCAATTCAATTGCCTGGATCATTTTATGGAATTTTAATGTCCCTAACAGACATCGTAAAGCCCATGTTTCTGATAAAACTTTATACAATGTGTTTTAAAAAATCAAGAAGAATTTTTTTGTATTCAAAACAATCGTTTTTTTTTTATAATAAACAATCATTTCGGCAACTAAAATTAACTTGTTCGTACATGATATTTTCTTCTGATATGGGATCTCCGGTGGGGGCAGGTGGTAATGTCACCTCTGGACAACGTTTTCCGTCGCTGGCTTGGCGTATTTTTCTGCCTTTCAAAGAATTAATTATTTATGACATTTTTGGCATGACATCCCTCGTTACGGACTGATTTGTAGCATTGCTGATAAAGCTGACTTATTTCGCCTGACTATGAACAGGTTCGTTCGTGGAATGGCATAAAAGTTTTTCCGTTCATGCTGTTTTTGTTGCTATTGTAGTTTGTTGTTTTGTTGGTGTTATTTTAACTGTTAAAAAGGATAAAAATAGTTTCTATCATCAGCATTATCAAGGAGCGATTTCCGAGGATCCACTATGGACGTGAGCGCCAGTTTTAACACACTTTCAAATGTAACTCCTTAAATACGTAGCAACAAACTAGTGGGGCTATGTGTGCTTGACAGCACCGAGTAAGTGCTTGGCAATAAATAATAAGCGAAACATTTACTGGATGATCGCACTAGTCTGTATACGGATAACAGGGCTTACCAAATGAAAACGAGATGTGCATAATGTAAATGTACACATAAAGCATTTGCATTGGAAATCAAGTTCTGGGTATACAGGACAATCTCAGATGGTTAATTATTTAATGTTGAATGTATGAATGACTTTGAATTATGCCCAGCTTTTACGATCCTTCGCAAGCAAAAGCTGATAATTATTCAACGAGTTTCAAAAATTTTATATTTACTCATTAAGCATTTGAGATTATGTTTATCGCATTCGTTTTATTTTCATGAACATTGTCTAGAAAGAAAGAAGGAATATTTTTGTTTATTCTGACTCAGTCACTGTTCTTTTCATTTGTTGCATATAAAAGTATTCACAGACGCAGTTCTACAGCCTTTAACGTTCATAAGTACATTTTTTTAAATAAATTATAAACCAAAGAGCAAGCGTCCGTCAAATTGAATTGAACATGTAATGCAAAAAAAAAAATCATTCTTTAACTCAGAATGTTGAAAGCAGGTTGTGTCACATAGTTTGCTACCGGTTAGGTTTGACAATCCACGTTATTACTAAAGTATGTCAGTATCACCACTAAATACTCCATTCTTTGGCTATTAACATGAAAGAATAATTACTGGATGCAGACGTTCCCTCATTTTTTAAAATTTATTTCTGACCAGATATTTTCATTATTTGATTTGGAACATTAGGCTACAGAAGACATAAAATAATAATTATTTAGAGTCAGAGCTACATTACACAATAAATTATTGATGCTTGTCCCAATCTATCATCAGGAAATAAGACTTGCCCTGGGAGCATTTAAAACATCCCCGTGTGAAAGTCTCCTCGTCGAAGCGGATGAACCACCCTTATCACAACGTAGAGAAATGCTCTCCGCACAATATGCTATCAAATTAAGATCCAGCCCTCTGAACCCAGCTTTTTCGGCAGTTTTTGAACCAAAATATAAATCGTTATATTACAATAAGCCAAATGTCATACCTACATTTGGCATTAGAATATCACAATTTCTCGAAAGTACTCAAATTGACTTTTCAAATATTTTGAAAGCCAACATCTCCGAAACACCCCCATGGCTACTTCAGCAACCAAGGGTAATTTTTACGTTACATAATGGAAAAAAAATCGGAGACAAACCCTTCCATTTTCCACCATTCTTACCATAAACTCCTCTCACAATTTGAAAAGTTTACAAAAATATATACTGATGGATCAAAAGATGAACAAAAGGCTGCTGCAGCCTTCGTAAGTGGAAACCACACAACCAAAGTTCGCTTGCCAAATGGAACGTCAATTTTTCAGCCGAAATTAGAGCAATAGACCTTGCTTTGCAATACATTGCAAGCAAGCGTATTTTAAATAGCATAATATTCTCCGACTCACTATCAGTACTTCAGTCACTACATAACAGAGAACTGGAGAATCCATTATTAGCAAACAGTCTCCTTAAGCATACTGAGCTGAATATCTCCCACAATATAGTATACTGTTGGTTACCCAGCCATGTAGGAATTAAAGGTAATGATAAAGCAGACCGTGCTGCTAAAATGGCCCTATTACTAGAACCAACTGATTTTAAAGCACCCTATACTGATTTTAAACGTTGTATCAAAGACTGTTTACGTCAGAAATGGCAGGCATCATGGAATGATGCCGTGAATAACAAACTTCATGCCATCAAGCCAACTTTAGGAGAATGGACCCTTTCCTACAGATCCGTCCGTAGAGAGGAGGTAGTCATTGCAAGAATTTGACTTGGTCATACTTATTTAACACACTCCTACATATTAAAAGGAGAAGACCCACCAGAGTGCATAGCTTGTAATGAACCATTCATCGTTAAGCACTTTATGCTAGAATGCTTCGATCTTCAACCTACGCGTAATCATTACTACGTTGTGCAAGACATGACGGAGCTCCTTGATACAGTTAACATTACCAACATTATAGACTTCCTTAAGGAAGGAAACATTTATCATAAGTTATAGCTTTTATTTTATCACCTTGTTCAGTTTTGTGTTATATTTACGCAGTCGATAGATTTTAATTGCCAATCATATGTTTTCGTTATCATGCTTTTGCACACCCCGTTGATCTGGAAACTTTTAATATTTTACCATCGTTCACATTTTTATCGCTTTACCTTTAACTGTTTGGACCCCAATCGCTGGTCGATAAACTTATTTTACCCGTTTTTAATGTAAAAGGATATAACCTTATGCTTAGCGCTAAATAGTCACATAGAGCTGGTACGCCGTAAAAATATAAATCAATCAATCAATCAATCATACACAATAAATATTAGCTCGTTGAAGCATATGTAAAGCGAAAAAATGATGTGGTTGGATAGAGTTCTGTCAGGTGGGATACCGTTTTGTATCCACATTCTTCTTTGAACGGATGTGAGTTTATTTACTTCTCTAAGTTAACATTGAAACCACTCTTGAATATATGGCGAATTCCATTTACGGGTATGCCTCTCACCCATCCCAAACACACACAATCAAATGACCGTTACACTTATCTTTAATTGTTGTTGTTTTCGTCATTTGTTTTTCGCCATTTTTTAACGCATAACATTCTATATCTATGTGGGGTAAATTGGCCATACTAAATAGACGTGACTATTTTATGTCAATTTCATACGACAAATGGTAGCCAAATTGTTGATAGTAATAATAAAAAAAAATTCAAAAAGGCAGGTTTAGGAAAATTATACCACGACAGAAATCAATCAGTAAAGAGAATGCTTCAGAATAATTTTATTGGACTAATATCAGAATCACATAAAGTAATGTTAACATATTGTAATACCAAAACTTTTAAACTGCACACACTATAGGTAAAGTGTACTAACTGTGTGATAGATAACATTATAAGTAGCTCGTTTTTCAATGTTAACTTTACGTTGTCAGAATAGTGGGGTATTTGTCACACTACGCGGCATCATATCGAAGGCCAAGTGTGTCAAAAATTAGTATAGTGTTTAGGAACTACTTTTTTGTAAACAATCAATGTAGGCGCATTTAGTACTAGTTGAGCGTTTTGGTTTGCTTTATTATTTAGCCTTAGGAAGAAAAACGAAATATGGAAATAATCAAAAGGTTATTGCATTTGTGTGGGAAAATATTAGCTAGCTTTTACAGACTAATGCTTCACTGCCATGGTCGTGCAGTATTACTCAGAAACAATCGTTCATATTTTCCATTACAAGTGCAGTAACCTATGAATACACAACGAAAATCACATAATGACATAAAAAGACGTCATGCTAAGGTTGTTAGCCAAGTGTAGTTAATACTGTTGCTACTGTTTATAGATTCAAATTTTATTTTGATGAGGCGTGAATGTAAGACACTTTACCAAAGTATAGATCTTATAACTTTGCGTTTCTAAGATATGCCCACCAGACCAACACGTTCATGTCGCTCATACTTCACACAAAAATAGCAGTTATACCTAGCTGTGGATGTATAAATTTTGTACGTGTTATTCGCCAATGACCACAATGAAACAGAGATCTCTACATATAAAGTTTATTTAGCATGCACATTAGATACTTTAAATGAAAGCAAGCGTGAAACATCAATTTAATGGTAAAACTTGCATGGGTTGAACGCTCGTTTCACTAACATCTTAAATGAAAAGATTTGCTTTTTAAAAAAAAAAGAAAATGCTAATCATATTAGATCTGCGAAATTTCATCATTAAATCGAGTGAGCGTTTTAGAAGTAGTTTTTCAGCATGCTTGCATAACCTGATGACTTGGTTTTAGATCAACCTGGATTCAACACCAGTAGTATAATGGGGTCGATTTATCCCTCTGACTCCATTGCATTGCTGCCTACAGTGACTTCTCCTTCGCCTCTAGAAAGATAGATGAATATGCAGCCGAATAGTTTGTTGGATTTTTACTTATTGTTACGTCAGATATCATCATCTCTTAATTAAAACATACACTAACTGCTAATATGGTTTTCAGGTCGCATCCTGGCGTTTGATGCTATATAAATTATGTATCTGTTCATTAAATAAGCAAAACGTAACATTAAATGATTAATTCATTTCTCTAATATCCTATTTAACATCACAATATATATATATAATATATATATATATATATATATATATATATATATATATATATATATATATATATATAACACATTCTAGCCTCACTTATTAAACAAAACAAAAGTTAAGCTACTGAAGTGTGAACGAATAGTCGCCATTTTGACTAAGTTGGATACATATACGCATATGGTCGACAATATAGGCTCTATGGTCCTTACCGTGCCTTCAATGTTAATATACCGATTCGTAGGTTAAGAGAATTCGCATTTTAGTTATGCAAATAAATTTTACAGAATTCACTTCTTCTCTTAACTGCAATAGTCGCTAACTAGCAATTCATCCGTATAATATCCTACATTACTAATAATAACAATAATAATAGTTAGCATACAAGATACGTATGACATATAAATGGATAAATTCAAACAATTACCTTAACGTGTCTGTGAATAAAATACTTTGCGAAATTCTTGAAATACACGAATCATATAATTTTCAAGGCAAATGAATCCAGTCAATTATTTTCAGCCTCATACCCGAAAAATAATTTGTTTGAAACTAAATTCGACTAATTATCTTCAGACTGATATCTTAGAAAAATTGTATGAAACTTAGTTTCATGAATTCAAATAATTATCAAAGAAAACTTTTTATGAAAGTAAGATACAGCAACTTCCCTCTTTTCCCATTTTTCAGAATCGTCTCTCAAGACGTTCAATAGATCTTCCTCGGATATTTTAAGAGAAAAATTCTCTCTACTTTCCCCGGAGTCAAGACTTCGTGCCAAGAGCAAAAACCTTAGACTAATTTTAGATTGTAAGACATTTATACAACACGAAACTTCGCATGGAAACACATTCGTAATTGTTAACTAAGACAATCAGGATCTTAAGTTTATTTAACCGCCAAAATTGAGAAATGGACATCCAGATTTTTTTCATCCATTCCCGCTTTCCTTAATAAAATGGTCTCTGCAAAATTTCAACTTAAGATGTCAAAGCCCAGGTCCTGTGGACCTCTCCATCAACACCTAGCAACAAGTAGATCACAAAAGAACATATATTGCACTAGTTGACAAAGTATTGAACGTAACATATGTTTTAAGCATAATAGCAGTAGAATAACCCCCTCACCTTCACCAACATAGAACATTTTCACGCAAGTTCGAAGCGACCTTAGAATAACGGTAAAAAAAAAATCCTAAACAGATCATGGTAAGCAGCCTAATGTGCTAGAATGCTAGATTTCGCCAATGTAAAGAAACAGGAACAAATGCTTCGTTAGCTATGTTATAATTATGTAAATGCTAATAAAACTATTGTAGGACATTTTAATTAGCGTAATCCTACAATGTAATATTTTCAAACAAAAATTACTACAAAATACAAAATAAACTTAGGTTTGAAGATAATATATGTTCCTGTTTAATTCTGGGAAAGAGCCACTTTGTTTACACTGTTGATAAAATAGTGGAAATAAAATAAAATCATTAATAATTATTAATATTAAAATAAGATCATTAATATTCTGTATTTGTTGTATTGGTTGTAAACAAGTATAAAAAAATATTAATTATTGCGTTGAATGTGTTTATCTATTTAATAGCTTGTTCTTAATATTGCCCTTTAATTTTTTTAACAAGTCAATTAAAATTGAAACAGTTTACAATGACTGATCCTGAAACGTTATTTCGTGAAGGTGTTAACCAATAGAAAAAGGTCAGTGGTACGGAAGTCCACAAAGGGAGAGAAGCCCGTAGAAGTGCTTATATTGTAAACTTTTCCTGGGAAACAGGAAAGAAAACGCTTTTTGGGAGGGGTGCCTCGATATGTAAAACACTATTTATATGAGACAAAGAAAAAGTTTTCCTTTATCTATATCTCTTTATTGCACAAATCCTAAACACATACATACAATACATACATACATACATACATACATACATACATACATACATACATACATACATACATACATACATACATACATACATGCATGCATGCATGCATGCATGCATGCATGCATGCATGCATGCATACATACATACATACATACATACATACATACATACATACATACATACATACATACATACATACATACATACATACATACATACATACATACATACATACATACATACATACATACATACATACATACATACATACATACATACATATACACCTAACCACTGGCATGCGCTAACTTACCTTAGTTTACTTCCAATATATGTTATGCCGATTATGCACTTTAAGTATGAACTTGGAATCCGTTCTCAACCACTATGGTGTCATAAAATCCTTCGATTCGTTTTAATAACTTGAAAACGTCATTTCACACAAACCAATTTAAAAAATCACCTATATGTAGTACAATCCAATTTTTAATTCCCCAAAGAAATCAGTTCTGAGTTCATTTTCCCCTGTAAGTTGATGCTAACACGTCTCTTCAATGAGGAGAAGAAAAAAAATTACACACATACACACGTGCGTAAGAGCCCTTGATATTGCGACGGAAACGCTCTCTCTCTCTCTCTCTCTCTCTCTCTCTCTCTCTCTCTCTCTCTCTCTCTCTCTCTCTCTCTCTCTCTCTCTCTCTCTCTCTTATAATTAAAGCTATTGAAACATGAGGGATGAACAGTAGAAAAAATCTTTGAAAATATAACATGCACCACACATATCTTTGAGATTTTCTGACTATTTCCGTATTGATTTTTTTTGTAATATTTATATTCTGCCGACATGCAGACTAAAAGTAAATGTCTTTTGCAAAGTCGGTATGGTCATGTGAGGTCTTTATTCGGAATCTTGTAAGGTTCGAAATTCAAAAATAGATCTTTAATCATTTACTAAATATAATAATATGAACAGAAGAATGCCCCTATGATTCTGAGAAATGGTGTCAATTCGCACATGAACGGCTTTGGCAATAATAATAATAATAATAATAATAATAATAATAATAATAATAATAATAGTACCATTTGGCAACTATAACTGACACTCTAAACCCGTGTAAACAGTAAGGAAATATGCGCCCTGTTCAAAAACTTTGATGTACGTTTTTCCTTTTCTTTAAATACTGGCAGACGGATCTAAATGCAATTATCGCGTTGTAATTTCAGCTTTAGCCACAGTTTGTTTTATCTCGAGAACGTAGATTATGTAAAGAAGTCAACCAAATTTTTCATCCAAAAGTAAAATCTGGATCAGAAAAATCATCGTATACCATTAATTCTAAAATAGACTCTTCCATATGAACTTTGACCTCACCATTGCTTACAAACGGTTTTGTATGAAAAAGAAATAAAAAGGCGGTAAGCTACGGTTCCAGATCAAACGGGGACTATTCACAATAGGATAATCAAGTTTTGTAGCTACCTTGGTTTGTTGGGTCATGGACTTAGTTTCACCGTCACAATATGCACCTGAATCACCTTTTTTAAATATAGCTTTAACTTCCGACAGCCTTGTTTTTATTCAATGGTGGATGTCGTTGAACAAGAAAAGTGCGATAGATGATCGCTTCCACGCTTGTTAAGACGGCCGTGATCAATACTTGTTTGTACGTGCGCATTTTATGTATGCTCATATGTAGGTACGTTAGGTAGATAGGTGGGTTGATAATTATATGTATGTATGTATGTATGTATGTATGTATGTATGTATGTATGTATGTATGTATGTATGTATGTATGTATGTATGTATGTATGTATGTATGTATGTATGTATGTATGTATGTATGTATGTATGTATGTAGACTTTTCCTCGCTTTCTTCTGTTTAAGACTTGAGTTGCCTATTTGGACTAGTTAACCGAGCTTGGTATATGACGCAATTGCCTTCATGTATTAACAATCTATATCACAGTACGAAATATCTGTGATTTTAATGGGGCTTATTGGGGTTATTTTTCAGTATTGTTAGTCGAGTTATTAACCAATAATTAGTGTTTGTATTTAAACTATCGAATGAAAATCAGTCAATAAAGTTTAATTTAGAGACAGACATGGATATTTGGACATAAGCAGTTATTAGTGGAATATTTATTCTATTTATTATTTATCAACAATTTCCTTTTTTGTATTTTGTCAGCTTCATAATAATTATTTTAACGATATTTTTATATGTGGGCGGACTTTGCAACACTTTACACATATTGTATTATATTATATTGTTTCTTTCTTTCTTTCTTTCTTTCTTTCTTTCTTTCTTTCTTTCTTTCTTTCTTTCTTTCTTTCTTTCTTTCTTTCTTTCCTTCCTTCCATCCCTGAAGCCAAACGTTTAATAAGTGATTTACTAACTTGTCTCTCTCAACCGTTCCGGTTGTCTCATGGTTAGAGTGTCGGACTCGGGTGTGGGAGGTTGCGGGTTAGATCACCGGCCGAGTAATGCCAAAGACTTATAATAATGGCACTAATAGCTGCCTCGACAGGCGCTCAGAATTAAGAGGTTAGTGTTAGGACTGTTCGGTCTGGTGTCAGGATAATGTGACCGGGTGGGACATTTATGTTACATGTCTGCAGCATGATGCCCCAGTACCCGACATCACCATAAATTGCTACACTGCATACATCGTAGCGATATGACTGAAAAATTGTTCAAGCTACTTTTAGAAAAAGTCAACAACAACAAAAAAAAACCTAAGCTCTCAGGTCTAGATCATTTAGCTGTGTTTCATGTACGCCTTGATGTTAGGTCAAGTATTGTGTTCGATCTCTACGACAGTTTTGCTTTGTTCCTGTTGAACAAGCTTTCTTTCTTTGTTTTGCTTAAACATCTTTCAATTTGAATGATTCAAACTTATATTTTTTTTTTAATTTTTCACACCATAATTTCCCAACCTCTTGTGATTAGATTTATCTTGTACACCATTTTAATGGTTCCTTTATAAAAGATTTTAGAAATAAAAGACGAAATTTAATCAGCGTTCAAAATAATGTTAGAGTAATTGCCCCTATTGTACCCCACATCTCTCCGTTTACAAGCCAATATGTGTATTTACGGAAGTAATATCGTTCGGGTTTTCCCGTTATCCACCTGTATAAATATAATGTTGAAATACGAAGCTTTTCTTTAGTTAGTGTGGAGAATTTCTGAAAGAAATTAGTCGAGTACATAACCTTCAAAGGTAAGTATTGTTTCTTTTCATAATTGTTCCAGCACAATGTCTTGTTATAATTTTTCAACATGTCTGTTTCATGTGACCCATTTCTTCATGACGTATTCATATCAAAATAAATACAGTGTATTAGTAAGTATATGTTGTCACTTTGTAATGAGTTAGCATCATACAAAGTTGTTAATTGAAGCATACAGAGTTAAATGAAATTATATTTTATTCCAAAATGGCCAGGCCCTAAAATTTGTCAGGCCTAATGCGCCACTCTGGTAGCAGGGCCGGGCCGGTGAAGTTCATGTACATGTAATATACCTAATTTTTTCGTCAATAGGAGTTCAGAACCCCCAAGGCGCTGAACTCGAGGCAACCACTTTGCTTACCTTGCCAGAGCCAATCGTGATTTCCTACAACACAACAATAAAAAAAATTGAATCTATCACACCAAGCATATTTCAGAGGCAATGTCTGGATATTATTTTTAACGGGTCGAAATATCTTTTTATTTCCAGTGTAGATTATAATATTATCTTTAATTATATAATATAAATAAGTAAGCAGAATAATGTCGGTCTCTTGATATTCCCAGTGAATTAGGGTCTGGATTAAAAGATCTAAAAAGGTCCCTACATAACCAAAGTATGAAATCACGTCATTTTGCAAGGAAGAACATTCCGTTGATATGATGACAATAGTGGTCTCTTTCCGTCTTTAGTTTTGCTTCTTTCTGACAGCCCCTCAACCAGGAACTTTACTTCATCTCTAATCATTTGAGATGATTCGTGCCCAGCGATAAACATTTGCATTTTTAATGAAGCCTAATCGCCTTCAAGCTTTTAGAATAAAAACCCACGGTACACATAGGCCTATTGTGAATCTTGACCATTTATGGAATCCACAAACTTAAAGCAGTTAACTATTAGAAACTTCGGGAATTTTGATGACCGTATATTCCGATCAAAAAGAGCATAGTAAATATAAAAATATGATAAGCTGCTTGCAGGTCTGTTGCTAACGAACGAGCCATTGTGTTCGCCTAAACATACATGCATAAACCGATATAGAGAGGACGGCAAATCTGATCATCAAATATATCATAGAACAGAAAGAATTTGCCTTTAAAAAGTGTTCCTTTCTTACCATGCATTTGATTTTCTAGATAAATGCAGTGCCGTGCCAGATAGAGAGGAAAAAGTAAGGGCTTAATTCAGGCTTAATTTACACGTGACACTCTCTGGAGGAAGTCTAATGGCCAAATGAGGAACCTAGCATTGAAATGGATCCAGTGATTGCCAGGAGAGTGATAACTGACTTGGTAGTGGTAGCTGATAAAACAGATTGCCCCAAAGGATATATTGTGGTATCTCTCTCTCTCTCTCTCTCTCTCTCTCTCTCTCTCTCTCTCTCTCTCTCTCTCTCTCTCTCTCTCTCTCTATATATATATATATATATATATATATATATATATATATATATATATATATATATATATATCTATCTATATATATATATATATATATATATATATATATATATATATATATATATATATATATATATATATATATATATATATATACTCACATATAAATCTATATTTGTGGTCTATCTATCTATCTATCTACACACACGTAAATAAATCTATATTTGTGGTCTATCTATCTATCTATCTATCTATCTATCTATCTATCTATCTATCTATCTATCTATCTATCTATCTATCTATCTATCTATCTATCTATCTATCTATCTATCTATCTATCGATCTATCTATCTATTTACACACACAAATATATATATATATATATATATATATATATATATATATATATATATATATATATATATATATATATATATATATATTTTATATATATATATATACACGCATACACAGTTAAAGCCCGTTATATCACTATGCTCGTGGGTCAAAGAATAACATTGCGATATGTGTGGGATTACGTCAACAAATGTTTCGAGAAACTTCCACATAGGAACTGTGCATTGAAATTTCAGTGTCACAAGTTTTAACTAATCTCTTGCTCATATATCGTTCGTTTTGTTCGCCGGATTTCATTACAAATCAAATATACTTCAGTTTTGAATTGCATACATGCCAATATGGCGGAAAAAGTGCAAAGCGAAGTTAAGGCAAAATAAAACTCACTACTGGGATTAAATATCTACAAGGGATACGAACAACCTGCTTTTTCGAGAGCATCTATTTAGAACGTTAAAAAGAGTGGTCACCTTAAATAAAAATGGGAGCTATGCTGCCATCTCATTATATGCGGAACCACCTTATAACGAATAACGTTATAACGGCTTTTACCTCTGTGTATGTATTTATCAATGATATATCACGAAATGTATAAATTTTTCATTACTTGGAAACGAGACTTACCGAGTTTCCTTTTGATGAAAACTTTATACAACGAGTGGTATATTATTCATACAGCGTACATGCTGTACATATATTTTATTTATATCACATACACATATATACATATTTTGCCCTTTGAACGCAGTTAAGATTTACTACAGGCAGCTATGTATTCACCGAATGAATGAACCCCTCAGATCCTCAAGTGTGTCCGCTACACATGTAATTCTATGCATTTTATGGCTATTCACAATCACGTTTGCATATTCATAGGTGGATTGGTTTCCTTCCTTTAGTTATATTTTTTCATTGATTAAATCAGAACAATGCATATTTACTATTTAAACATGGAAGATGGTTTTAATGATAAAAGTAGAGCACTACAAACAAATGAATAGTTTCACTATTCACAAGAACGCTGTCATTCACTTACCGGTGCATGTAAATTAATGTGGAAAAGAAAGAAACTTAGCGAAATGACGAAACAATAGAAGGTAATTAAAATATTTAATATATTTATAGCTGATCTAAGTTATTATTCTGCTTTAGTAATTGAACCACTGACCAAACTCTCTCTCTCCCTCTCTCTCTCTCTCTCTCTCTCTCTCTCTCTCTCTCTCTCTCTCTCTCTCTCTCTCTCTCTCTCTCTCTCTCTCTCTCTCTAACCGCATCTCTGAAAACTCTTATCGTGGCCATCTGCAAGAGTAGCATCATTGTTCTGTCCTTCCACTGGGGTTCGTATGTAACAGTCATCAAATATGCAAAAACTAGAAGAACAATAGAATTTTAAAATAAATTTTGACCAATCTATGTACACGTACATGCATTCATTTATAGACATGTGGTCGGCTTGACTTAACACTTCGCAAGTCCAGAGACATCGTGGAATGATACAAACGAAAATCTTCTACGCTCTTCATTTCATAGATTTTAGCCGACGATGGTCCAGAGAGAGAGAGAGAGAGAGAGAGAGAGAGAGAGAGAGAGAGAGAGAGAGAGAGAGAGAGAGAGAGAGAGAGAGAGAGAGAGAGAGAGAGAGAGAGAGAGTTGGGGGCTTTTGGACATTTTTATATTTAATTAGTTATAATCGATTTTCAGAACAGTCTAGTATGTTTAAGAAACAACAAAAAGAACAACAACAACAAAACATTAAATACATCCCTGTACGTATACCACGCAACCGAAGATATTGCCATATAATATCGACATGGTTTGCAACTTTGTGTCATTGATTATATAAACACTGTAGATAAACCTAAGGAAATTGCACATATACCATTAGGGCGAACCGTATTCTTGTAGTTGGTGTAATTTTTATTTCAAGGCTTTAATCCAGTTAAATTCCTTTTCTTTCTCCCTCCACATTTCTTCGTAGTTTCCCTTGTGCGTGAGAGTAAGGGGGGAGCAGAAAGGATTGGGATGAAATGTGTACCATATTAAATTCATTTAGAAAACTAGGATTATTAATATTTTTATCGGTAGTTTCCTACGTCACTAATGATTAATGTGTGGAAATTTATCATTGATCTAGAATCAAATGCAGATGATGGCGAGAATTTTTATACATGCGTATTATTGCGCAATGGGCGGATCACAATTTGATATACCAATAGTATCGTCGTGGTATTTTAATGTGTGTACATAAGGAAGTAAAGTTCTGTTCCTTTGGATTATTTCATGTATACCAAATTTCTTTTCCTTTTTTTTATAAACGCCGACATATAGAAGCCAACATTGATTCCTCTTTACCTGTATTAACGAGATATTCAAAATAAATTGAAACAATGGAACAGTTTTGAAAGCGATACAATCTAGTGCGTGTGGGGATAAATGTACATCATTTTCTGCTGGCGTCCTCTATAGGTGGGAAATCGTAGCTAGGGGCTAGTAACTGCGTTGTATACGTCTTTTTCGAACAAATAAATTAATATTTCTTCTTTATACTTGATAATTTTTGTTCTTTTTGTCTGAGTATAACCACTTTTAAACATGTAATGAAAATCTGATCTCAACTAAAAATGTTGGAGTGTGGCCGGTGACCTTTAGGTGACATGCATAATCCACATATTCTTACCCAGGCATCAGAGTGCAACATTCAGGTTACAACCCAAGCTGATTGTTTATAAAACATATGCACGTACTTATAAGATGGACCTAGAATAATATGAACGGTTTTTATGAATCTCTCTAGTTCTAGGACGAGACGAAGCAAAGATGAAATATCGGCATTATTTTCGTTACGCTCATAGCATTCAATAATGTTAATATTTTGTTTCATTTTTATGTCATAAAAAGCCTGTTTCAATGGTTGTGTTAAATCCTCTACTATTCATGCGTTGACCGCGTTAATAGAGTGTAGTTTAGAGAGGTTCGCTATAACTGTATAATGTTCATTGAAACCCTTCAATAACATTCAGTCCACAAACAAGCACAATATACAGGTACCTGACCACGGTACCATAAACTATGTCCACTCATTACATTCATTCATTAAAATATCTAGTTCAGTGTATAACCGGAAGACTCTTGCCTCAGGAAACAATGATTGCTGGGCAGGAAGTGACGTTACGATTTATTAATATCCAACAAATACGGTATGCAAAAATCCTGAGTAACAAGAATTGTCAAGAAGACTTCACCAACACACTTTTAGTTCAGACTTCATGAGCTAGTTTTGAAACTCGCCATATATGAATTGAACAGATTGAACTATCTCGTAAACAGCGAGATGGGAAAGAGAACAAGGTTGTCTTCCCATTATGCTGATTTCTTTAAACTGATACTCAAATCATCGCCTCTTGTCAGTCAAAACATTGTATGTATTCATTGTGTACAGAAAGTAATTTAAAAAGTGGCAGTAGACACTCAGACAATGCGACTTGAAATAAAAGCCAAATAACTGCCTCTTTCTCTACCATATCAAAGTTTTGAAAAATTGCGACATCTGATGTGAAGTCCAAAAGTAATTTTGCTCAAGGATTATATCAAACATGGGAAAGTATATTTACCATGTTTCGTGCAATTCCGCCAGAAAGGAATAAGACATGACTGAATTACGAGTCGTCAAACATGTGCAAAAATAGACGGACAGATAGACGTACAGAATATTTTTAGATACCATTTATGGCTTAGTCAAGAAATATTGATCATGAGACATACCATAATAGCTATACCTTTATTTTGGAAGTGTATTTGATTATTATAAGAAAAAAAATAAAACATCGCCGTTATTGTTTAGCGACAAAGAAAGCGATTTTTCATGCCTGTAAAAGGTACTAACATGAGGATGAAATGTTAATATCTAAGTGTTTATGTATTAATTTTCGAGTTGCAGTGAACCCATTATAAATCTGCTATAGTCATCGGACTTAAACCTGACCAGAAAACCTTAAATTTTGATTCGAGTATATATTATGTCCCGTTCATGTTGAATTTGATTCCATCAAACTGGATACACAATCGCCCGAGTCCTAACGAAACCAAGGCAATTTATTTCTGTATCAAAAAGGCTGCTACAAAGTGGACTTCAAAACGCTGAGTTGCAGTACTCAGCATTTACGTCACAACGACTTCCTTGTACGCACCTAAGCATGATGAACATCAAACGAAGTAAATCACAGCATTCCCTTTTGTTGCTCTTGTCCAAGAATATCTTCTCATAGCATCATTGTTTCTTCCTCTATGATCTGACTAAACATTCTAACTGGCATTCAACGGCCGGTCACCGTTCATAATAATTTTCACTGACTGAATAAAAAGAAATATGTGATGTTTTTTCTTCAATAGATTATCAAAAACATATTAATTTTGCAAACCGCCGACTGACCAATGTTTCATTTTTAATTTAATTAACAATGTTTTCCATTACTATAAAGATACTTTTATCTTAGTTATGCAGATATATTGTGCATTTACTTTGTTGAATAACAAATATTAGCTTCAAATAAAAAAAAACGTACAATACAATACTTTATCAGTTATATTGATTTAAGTGATACTTGGGTTCAGTACACACACACAGACACACACACAAATAAATAAATATATATATATATATATATATATATATATATATATATATATATATATATATATATATATATATATATATATATATATATATAATAATAATAATAAACCTGAGGAAAAACGGAAAGTGACTTTAAATGGATAATACAATTGTATGACTGATAGTAATGAAGGAAATTAATTATATATTAAGAAAGAATAGTATCATATAGTTGATTAAGATCTAATTGCCTTGATTTCTGTCATAGGAATCCTGGAGTGGAGATGTATTAAAGGAGAGTTAATTGATAGTGATGCTTTCGTGCTTTTTTTCTTTGGTAGGAAATTTTTTATTCCCCTTTGTTTTCTGCAAGCTTTGCCGTACAGGTAAAATTGACGAAATATCTTGCTAATCTGGTCCAGTTTGACACAATAAATTGTGTCATTAGAACATGTTATGCTACATGTATTATTTTTCTCTTTAATTTATTTTATTTAATTCATTGCACAACGAACGTAGCAAGTATAATCTATATTGCATGCTAAAACATGCGTAAGAAACATTTTTTATGAGTAAATTGAATAATTCTGAACAAGTGAAATTTTGTGTGAACAGTGACCTTACTTCGGTGTTTTAGGATCGATGGAAAGAAATTATTCAACTGTTTAAATAGTAGACTCCTTCGAATTTTCCGGTACTTTGAATTAGTATTTTAATTTCAGAATATAGTTGAAATATACTGTTGCATTCAATCACGAAATTTAGTGGGTTCACATGAGGTAACATTTGCCTACTCTCACGTCCAAGAAATTCTGCTAAGTATATGGAATTTGCCTCAGCAAATTATGTTTCTTTATAATTTTGTGTTGGTTTCCTTAAATAAATTTAAAAAAAATATTATCACGTAGAGATTTGACAATATTTACTTTTTTCGTTGTTGTTTCTGTTTGTGTCTGTTGTATTTTGCCTTTCATAAGAGGATCGGAAGTATCGAAAGTAACACACACACACACACATCTAGGTAGATAAAATAATCAGTACATAATGAACGTCATTATTGTCTCACCAGATACCCACAAAACAAAATCTGAATGATACAGCAGAGAATGAGACCGGGTTTGAAATCAGAAGCGGTCCCAAAAGTCGTTCAAAGAAAAAACGTTTTATCTGTATAGCCTACGGTTTAGAAGAACTGGTGAGTCTGGACTTTTGTTTTGATGTTATGTGATGCATTTTGTTTCTCTTGATGAAAATAAGACTATACTGATATTGCTGCAACATAGCAATATTTTTCAACGTTAAATCGATGTTAAGAGCAACACGTTTGAGTAAAATGTGTTACATCACAACTGCTCAATATAAGCAAATATTTAAGATAGTTGAGTTTGGCCATCTTCTTAAATCGAACGAAGCGTTAAAATCACAAAAATAACTTTTATAAACTACCTAAGTCCTACAGTTAAATTAAGATTCTAGTCAAGTCACTCACTGGCTGCCGACCAATAACATAGCATAAGTGTTGTCATTTCTGACATAAATATAATATAATTAACGTAGGTCAATATAGAAGGCAGACGGACTTGACCCAAAATATACAAATATTTGGATAACATTGATTTCTCTGATGATTGTCTATATCGGACGAACAGTTTTCCTTCATATGGACTCATAATTTACCTTCTGTTACTTGAAACTCTTTTGCCGTATGTTTTTGAATGCCGTAAATTGATTTTATGTGCAGTTTTCTTTGCCTTGCTTAGGATGAAAAAGTACTGACAGAACTTAAGATACTGGGCACTTACGAGAAATCTCCGGCTTCACAAGAATATACACTCCTCTCCAAAACACGCGATACCGGTATGTATTTGCTTGTCCATGCGTGTCCAATCGAAACGTTCCACACAACTCTTACCATCTCAAACAATATCGCTGTGTGAAGATTATATTGACCCAGGGGTCATCGTCTTTGTGCATTAATACACAAGTACGTTGACTGGATACTATATTGTACCCACTGCCCCAGATTGAAATGCCCCCCTACGACATAGTCACAAAAAAGCGACTCTGCTATATGGCGATTTACTATCCAATTTTGGATAGTATCTCGATGCTTACAAGATTTTAGGATATATCTGTACGCTGAGTAATAAAATAGTTTCAAACACTTTAGCAACTGCTTTGTTTAGTTTTATGACATCCTATGATCATTCTAATATGTTCTTGATTACAATTTAAAATAAGTAAAAAGTTGTTGAAATAATGTGGGAGTTCGTGTTTTGCAAAATGTAATATCGTTCATGCTATTTGGAGCAGGTCATTTGTCAAATCTTCACTTTCGGAGGTGCGTAGATTTAAATATTGTCAAGCCCTTCAATGTCGGGAGCAAGTTAATTATAGAAATGACAGGTCTTAAGAAAAGACCGGAACTTGAAAAGCTTGATTGAAATAGCATAAACAATGGATGACGCTATTCGCACGGTTACCGTGCACTTTAAATGTGAAAGACTATTGACACGAGCAAAGTATGCTTCATCTAAATAGACAAGTTCATATACAATTATACTGTGTAAACAGTCAAGGCGGCTTTTAGTGCAACATCAAACGTAAATAAAAATTTCTGACATTTTATCCTTCATATTATTTCATGAAATCTTTAAATTTTGCACTAAAGCCACTTAATAAAAACCTCACAGAAAATGCAGTATGAATTGAATGTGTTATAGTAATAGAAGTGTACGGTTTTCTCCACGTGGCAGTTTACCACCAAATTTACATCTCTGTGGCAGCTGCGGTATCCTTATAAAGGGGGGGGGAACCCTCTGTTCTTAGTATACCTATCCTACTGCATACCTTGAAAAACCAGCTGCTGTGTCATGATTGTGTTTTGCAAGATTCATGGTGACTAGTTTCGTTCCATATGTTACTTACTCTGAATTAAGACATAATAATGACTGATTACTTCAAACGAGAGACTGGTCCCTCACACTTCAACCATCTCTTTTGAACATGGAATTTTTCAAACATTTTGTATTCATCAGTACTTCCGCATGAAAAAGGAATTTGTCAGGCTATTTAAAGAAGAGAATGTTAGTAACTGAAGAAAAATGTTATCAAAGCACTGCGATTTACTAAGACTGAAAATCGCAAATAGTACTTCAGCCTTGACTTTTAATGGCCTTAGATTATATAGCACTATAGGCATACCGCTGAATGGCCTTTGGTCAAATAACACTATTGACATAATGTTGAATGTCCTTAGATCAAATAGCACTATTGTCATAACGCTTAACGCCCTTAGATTAAGTCTACATACGATCTTATGTGCTGGAAGGAAATTGTTTTATTTTAATAAGTGATTAACTCTATCAACGCGAATCAAGTGGCTTGGTATAAGCTTTGTTTGACAATATTATATAAATAATTCATGTCACAGAGGTCTTTACTGAGAACGATGATTCTATGATTTCAATCTGATTACTCTGCGTGTATTTCTTTAAGGTGAAAATGTTCTAGAAGACAAACATCTGTATCTACGATGGATGAAATTATGTGGATATGACTGGGTAATAGACTATTTAATGATATGTCCCTCCACCGCATCACAAGGAAAACGATATGAGGGCAGCGGACAGTATACACGAATAGGGTAATAATTCAAATACACTTATTGTTAGTAATCTTAACTTATTTTGATTCGCTCTGGTTGATCGATGAGATCATTTAGTTAAAGAAAGCTGGGGATAATCGAGTCCAACAGCACCTAGCTACCGAGCAAAACAATTAATACAGAACACTTTGTGAGAAGATGTCTTGCGATTGATGTTTCCCATACTTCCATGCCCTCATGACAATAGTCGCAGTCAACTGAAGTGTTCTTAAACGCGCTAACACCAAACTAATATTCATTGAATCAACTAACGACTATACATTCGTAGATCGGTACTTATATGTCACATACAACAAAACATAACGGATAATTCCTTAGGATAAAGAATATAGAAATGGTCCATCTTACGAAATAAAACCATACTAAACTACAGTTTCTTGAATAATCTACATTTATGTGAAAATTCATGGTCAAAACTGCATATCCTATCTCAGATGTATCTCTGTAGATGTCATTTGAAACGATGAGTTTTTCTTCAATAGTAACATCTCAGTCAATATTAGAGTCAATGGCAGAAGTATCCTAGGTGATCCGAAACGTTTGCGTTTCTTATTTCTGTGAAGAAATAATTAATGTTTTCTTCTCTATAGATTATCGCAACAACCTACATCAGATGCAAAATTTTGGCTCAAAGAAGTACCAAAGGTAGTTCCGACTACTGCAAGTTGAGACCTCTAAATCTAATTATCAGCTAATTACTCCAATTTGAAAAATATCTTCCCCAACTGAAACCCTATCAACAAATAATCAGTAACTTAGGTTTAACCAAGCTATAAACGGATACGTAAATAATGTCCTATAACATACTGTATTAGATGAATAAGTACCAATTTATCTCACCATTTGATTCTAACAGTACAAACGGGGAAACTCGTTATAACAACCACCTCTGCTGTGTTATCTGGGATTAGAGGAGGGTGTTATTATTTGTTTCACGCTTTTACTGATCGAATCAAGTGAGATTGATTCATCCTAAATCATGTTCGCTTCATTTCAGGAGCATCTCTAATAACATGTCATTGTATTGCAAGAAGAGATTCATTTATCCAGGTAAACATATTTTGTATTCATCATGTAATTTTCAACTTTATTTATGATATAACTTCACGCTGTCAAAATCGTATGACACTCTGAAAGAAAACTTTTCATCTCCGCAAATAACCTTCTACAAAATTGAAAACAAAATTTAATATAGTGATAATGACCATAATCGTAAATTATTTTCCATTGAATATAAACCGTAAGAAAATCATATCTTCCAAAATTAAATAATCTCGTAAATTTAATATCAAACGGATGTCAGTGTTTAATAATTGATAGAGTTAGTGAATTTGTCAGGATGGGATTTGCTTACAAAAGTGGACCCTTCATATCCAATATAGATATTAATATTTTAACGTATAAACAAACACACGAAATATATTGCAGCAAGCAATGTTTTGTGTTCTCTAATTTCTGAAAATGTTATGCATGAGGGACAAAATATCCCCCACTTAATGGAGTTTTTCATCAGTCTCCCAAAGTGTAAAACACAAGCACGAGGATTAAAATTATTCTTCCTCCACAAAAATATATAAATATTTACTGTTAGTTGACATAACTGAGAAAGGATCTTCAGTAAGATGGAGTGCCGTGACATTATGACAAACCAAAGAAAGACGATGTACGGGTTGATCCAATTGTATCAACTGTAAAACTAAAACTACAATGGTTGTAGGCAACTTTTGATCTACATTTCCGCCTTAGCTGTCACCTTTGTTTACAATAACAACGTTGTGTTTAATTTATATTGCATGTCAGCTTCCGATGCTATTGATTGGGCTGAATCTTTCCCTATACCAACAGAAGAAGAGATAGCCAGCGACAGTCCAAAAGAAGAGACCGCTATGGAAAATGACACACTTCCAACTGAAACATTCCAAACGGAGCACAGTGCAGGTAAAGTATGAGACAGAGACTGGAGTAAATGGGCGATAAAGGGATGTATTGGTAGAGTTTTTTACGAAGGTACACTTCGCAAACAGTGAATATTCAGTCTGCAGAAAGGACGAACTTGATGTGGTGTACAGACACTTGGATGCTATCAGGCCAAGATAAATTCCATATAAAACGAGTTCTTTCCTCAGCCTTAGAGCGAAATATGAATGTAGTTTTGCACTTGATAAATAGATCATCTTTGGCATTTTTAGATATGGTAGACATCAATTGGATAACTGAATTAATTACAAGTTAGAATTTATAAAATGTTCGGTCAGTGCATTAAATAATATAAACACATGGACTTAGAAGAAAACACTGAAATAGTTCTAGTCTTGGTTTTGTGATACTTAAATACCACCTCAATATAAGCCATAAATCAGACTAACCATATAAGAACAAACTGTTTAATTAAAAGTGGAACGAATTGGTATAAAATTACCTTATGGTATAAAGTATAAAGTATTTTCTTTATAGATTTACAAAAGAATAAATATACATTTTTATTGTTGCCTGTTATGTACCATATTAATAATTGCACTGAAGAAAAAAAAATGAATGGGTATAGCAATCTATCTGATGTAAGAATCACTCGAAGTGATTATTGCAGTACTGGACAAAAAGAATTTCCAGAAATTCAAGACGAACAATGTCTTCCTTTAAACTGCCGAGAGCTGAAACTATCCATGATGTGCTTCAGCAATACCAAGATTTTTCAAATTAGCTGTTACGGCGGACTTGTACGATATTATATTTTCAATAGGATTAACAAGACATAATTAGGACCGACATGCCATCTTAGTACGTATTCTGGTGAAAAACCCATGTTGATATTGATCTCTGTTTTGGAGGAGCAAAACTAGCAATGTTTTCAAGATTCCTACCATGCTATATTTATAAAATTAGTAATTCTTTTTAATACAGTCTATACCTTTAAACTATCTGACAGCTTGCTTTTGCCTTACCTTAGCACCAAAATGGATATTCACATTCTAGAACCAATAAGCAATAAGCTGTATATGGTTATATTAATATAGTGGATTCAACTGTTCTTCATTTTGTATTTCATGTAAAAATTTGAAACAACTTCGAGTCTTTTGTTACTACTTATATTGTGATATCCAATTTCTTTCTGTGTTGCATTAACGACAAAGTTTATGATTTTCTGTTGTAAATATCAATTTCATTTAATACGATATTTATTTAACATCATCTTTTCATACTGCAGCGTTTACTTGGAAGAATTCAACCCTGCTGCCGATGACTACAATCGACAAAAGCAGACCTGGGATAGTAGAAGATTCAACAAGTGGTAAGATGTTAGTCTTATGCATTTATTTGTTTGAAGGTATGGTTGTGCATTTACCTTCGAAGGAATAATGTTCACTTTGTCATTCAAAACTATAAGAAACTATTTTCACCTAAAATGGGAGACATGTGGACAGACATGGGGAGAAAATTATTCCAAATGAACTTTCCACTCAGGAAAGTCCTTTCTAAGATTAAATTTTTGGCGGTGAATGTACTAAAATGTCTCATTGACAACGCATGATCTTATTAACATTTACTGATTGTAAAGACATAAAAAAGTAAATAAATGTCAAGAGAAATTTCTAAACATTTCTAAGATATATGTTATATTTTCTGTTATTAGTTACGGTTCATTTTATTTTAAATGTAGGAACTCTAAAACAAATATCAATATATATAGAATTAAAAAATGGTTAAACCGCACGAAGTACCTAATATACGTGGACACCAACGAAACAAAGAAGTAATGTGATAAATTTCAGACTAAATAAGAAATTCTAAAACATTGAAAAAGACAGTAATTCATAGAATAAATGTCTACATTTTAATTTTATTATTGGATACAAATAATTACTTTTGAAGCAAACCCTTAATAATTAGATATATCCTTGAGAATCACTTATATCAACATGTCATTGCTTAACATAATTTGATGTTTTAATATATTATCAACACAGGAGAGACTGGCTGCCAACCATCTCTGCCAAGCAATGAAGGTAGGAAAGTATATGGCAGTTTGTCTTATAAATCAATGGACACTAGACTTGGTAGACCTAAAATCTCTCTCTCTCTCTCTCTCTCTCTCTCTCTCTCTCTCTCTCTCTCTCTCTCTCTCTCTCTCTCTCTCTCTCTCTCTCTCTCTCTCTCTCTTACGTAAATATTCAACTTCAAGGTCTGATATAACAACAGGGTTGGTCAGACATAGCTTAATGTTTGGAATAATGTTGGTAGATCATGTTTGGAAAATAAGCATCGGCATTACAGTGTCTTAGACTTATTAGTGATTGTCGTTTTCGGACATACTGATATGTATCATTAATGAACCAAAACTAAACTTTTTAGTTATTGATTTATACATGTGTTCCTTATGTATTAATATTTTGATATTGCTTCTGGTCTTTAACCTACCATTAAGGACAAAATGCTACCGGAGATTGAAATTCAACACAAAAGCAAAGTAAAATCTTCCTTAACTAAACGAATATACAATTTATCAAATAATCTGCAACATATCCTGAAAATTCTGAAATTAAAATAAAATTTTATCCAAAGAGTTACTTCAATTTAGAAATTTAGTTTGCTTTATATTCTTCAGTTGAGTCTAAATGGCAAGAAATTCGACGAATGAAGAAAAAGGATAGAAGATTATCGGAAAGTTCATCTGATTCAGTAATGACCAGCTGTGGAATGAAGCAAGAGGGAATGGGTTTGTCTGTACATTTTCCGGTCTATATTTCAGTGTATTACCTCCTCCAACCCATCCCATCAATACAACTCTACTAACCTAGTGAAACCATTTTATAATTTTCTTGCAAAGGGTACAAATTATGTTCTAATGCAATAAAGTTAGTTTTTCTTTGAAATATTGTCTAGTACATCCAAGAAGAATCCATTGTCACGGACAGTTATCAATCATTACTAAGACATAATAAACTTTCAGCTCATTCGAATATTGCATTCATGGTCTGGTGAGCCATGCATCGTTCTTCTTCTAGTTTTTGTTGTTGATATTTTAAAGAATTGCATTTTCGCGTGATTCGTTTTCAATGTTTTGCAACTTATTTTCATTTGTTTCAACAGTTGCCATTTTGGGCTGCTTCTCTTTGCCACATTTTCATTTTAAATTACTCGTGTTATTTGTTATGTCTACCTTCTATGCATGATTTTAGTGCTGACAAGGTTTTTATTGCTGTTTTCTACTCCAGAACTATGTGTCCTGAAAACTGGAGCATGAAATTCTCACTTCCAATCACAAAATTAAACTCTTGTGTCCTGAAAACTATGTAAGGATGAAACTTTAATTTGATTCTTTATAATAAAAGTGATTTTAAGTTTAGTGATTAAAGTTACATGTAGCCTTCTTTTATGGGTGTGTTTGCACTTAATCTTGCTTCGTTGTGTTCTGAGCAACATAAAATTCTCATACATTTCTAAAACAGGAAGGTCGAGGAGGAAGAAGAATAAAAGAAAAGGGTCTGAACAATCCAGCTCAGCAACAGAGGCCACTATTTATCAAGAAAAGCCAACAGAAGGTAATACTTGTGCATATGAAGATATTAATTTAAGATATGGCGTTAGTTAAACTAATTTGTTTGGCATTATTTCTCTTGTTGGATCAGTTTAATTAAATAGGCTACATACATACTACAACCATAAAATTAGAATGGATTATTTACTTATGTTCTAATGGATTTCATACTAGTTGATTACGACGTGAAGAATATATTCCTCATTTTATGTTTGCCTGAATGTAAATGTAACATAAATGTATTCTCGCCAAATGCTTTGCTTTGCGATGAAGTTCCCAGTTACGCGAAAGCACTGAAGGGTTGTATAGATTATACTGGCTGCCCCTGCATTTAATTAAGCTCATCGTTTATAATTTATGGTCTGCATTATAATTTTGGGTGAGTACTGGCTTGGACTTAATGAAATATATCTCAATATGTAGGCATACTATTAAACCAGCTCATCATCAATGATAAAATCTTCATTATGTTAGGTGTTTGACTTTAGTAATAATATTTTGAAGAAAATGACCACTCAAACTTTGTATTAATTTCAAAATTGGTCTGTAGTAACTGTGTAAAAAAAAAATTAAGTGAGTTCTGATTCAACCAATTTGTGTGCTTTGGGTAATGTTGTAATAGAACCACTTGAGTCGAACTTGACATATTTTTAGTAGAGTTTTGCCTTGTATGTGGTGCATTTACAGTAATTTATTTATTTCTTGCCTCCGAATTTTAACAATACTATGGTGTTATGGTTTGAACATTATGGAAAGAGAAGGAACTTCACAGGTCACTTTGCCTAAAATAAGCCTTCAGCAAATTGTTTTATACAAAATGTGATGAAAAATATATGGAACATATTACCATTACGCAGTTCTTATCATTTTCATATTTTCACAAAATAAAATGAGCAAAGTAATCTGTGTGAAATCGCCTTAAAGTGATCATACTGAACAGATTTGATTGGATCAAAATGATGTTAGTTTGATGGTAGCACTAATTCTAGGACATTTTATGATATTCCACTACAAATCTTGATTAAAGTTACTTTTACTAAAAGCCTCTGTTAGAGACAATAATTGATTTATCTGTTTTGGTCGATAACTTTTATCGATAACATTCAGGTCACAATGTTCTTTCGTTTATGTCGTAAATCAAGCTATCAACTGGTCACATCTTTGTGAGTAATGTTTGACCTAAACACCCGAATCTTACAGTTAAAATTAAAAGAAAATTCGCATATTATGTCTTCTTGTTCTCTTTGCAGATCCTGACCCTTCCATTTCATTCAACATGCTCAGTGTCAGCGAGAGTCCCAAGCGCGTAACAAGGAGAAGCATTACTGAAGCGCCACCACTTCCACGAGGAAAAACCTACCATGTATTCTTCTCTTTTCGAAACTCTCAAAATGACAGGGACTGGGTTAGAGGGATCATTCAGAAGTTGGAGTCTCCACCTCACTCTTATTCGTGTTGCTTCGCAGATAGAGATTTTATACCTGGTGAAACCATCATTAACAATATTGAAATGGCAGTCAAGGAATCAGTACGTGTTGCAGTCGTGTTAACTGAGGAATACATCAAGAGTTATTGGTGTAAATATGAGACAAATGTGATACGAGAACCAGGTAGCAAAGCTTGTATCATTCCACTTCAGCTGAACAATTGTAGAATCCCTCAGTCGTTGAAAGATTTGAGCTTTATTCCAGTATCGAAGGACAACGATAAGTGGTGGGAAACCTTACTAAGATCGTTAAACGGGAAAATTCCCTACCTTCCACCTACCAAATCAGACCACGTTTTCCTGTTCCACGGGACCTCCGAAAAAGATGTGGAAAGAATCGAAAACCTGAGGACCGCATTAGAAACGTGCGCCTGTAATTTTCGATGCATATCAAGTGGACGCGATTTCATTTGCGGAAGTACTGTAAAAGATAATGTGCATAAGTGTGTAGAAAAAGCTGCCACAACGGTTTTTGCACTATCAAGGAACTTCCAAAAGGAAAAGTGGTTACAACATTGGCAGGAATTAAGTCGGAAAGGATTCAAGCTTTTCCCGCTTATGTTCGACCATTTTGACCTGCCTAAAGAGCTGCATGACATCGTCATGTTTGATGCCACCCGTGAGCAAAACATTTGGCTCCCTAGACTGATTGATAATTTGATGAAATGAATAAACGGAAAAAACCATTACATAAAATGTTGTTTTTTTTTGCGGGGTGGGGTATTTTGCCCAGCAAAAAAGTAACCAATTTCTAGGGAGGAAATTCCTGCAAAAAATGAAGTAGACTTTAGAGTTCTTTTGTCAGTTTGGGTACTATACAGTACAGCGAAACCAGTAGATTAGTTAATGCTGAGTCAATTAGAGGAATGTGCAATGCCCAAAGACACATAGTAACTGACCCAGGCTGGTTCGATGGTAGGACTCGAGACCGTACCTTCTCACTCACGAGTCCAGTACGCTAACCACTGAGTGGCTCACAAACCTACTTATGAAATGGCAGGTTATTCATAAGATATTAATAAGGGTCAGCGAAAATGAAAAGTAAAAAAGATTCAGTACTTTTCTTGCATACCTGTTTGTTTTAATCACTCAACCACCTGTTTTTACTTGAACTCAACAATATTTATTTTTTATTATTATCACATACAATATTCAGAATTGGTTTTTCAAAGATAGAGAGGTTTTACCCATTTCAGTTCGTGCATTTTATGTTTTTGAAACATTGGTCAATATTTCGTGCAATATATGCTGCAGAATATTGCAGTTTAGGAGGATGCATCCTGGTAATTGCTAAACCCTACCTCCACCTGTCAATCACTTTGGTTAAATAATCTTTTTACTCCGTTTTTGCATATAATGTTAGACACTGAACCATGCTACTCTGTGTGTTGACATGTCTTGGTGAGAGCAACACATTCCACCAAGAACTGGGCGATGTGATCTATATTGCATGTTTCAGTGACTGGTTTTGCATTAGAATTGATTTCACTTGACCCTATTGCTGCAGGATCATACAACTTTGTATGTGGACGTGCAACAATCCCAGCCTGCTTTAGTAGCTTTCGATAGGTTTGCATTGGGTTGATTTCTCATGTATTTTTGGCAACAGTGTCATGCGACTAAGTATTTAGATGTCTTGGCGAATATAGCATCCTTCTACCAAGAATAAGTCTCATTGTAACTTACATTTAAGATTCACCGTGGATTTGCAATAGGTCAGCTTTACAAGCACAATTGTCCGCTGTGTCAAACAACTTCTTGTGTAAATGTTGCCAATATGGCATTGGGATATATATATATATATATATATATATATATATATATATATATATATATATATATATATATATATATATATATATATATATATATATATATTACAGTTAGTTTCAACCTATATTATTGTCACCGCATGATGAGTAGTTTCTCTTGTACAAGTCATTTCGTTAATATATGAGGCCTTCCTATCAACGGAAAATGTAAATGGTGTGTGCTAATGAATAATTAGGTAAACAAAGATACTTGAGTCAGATCTACAGAATATATATTGCTAAATGTTCAGACTGGTAGCATAAAAACTATATTTTAGAATAGATGTTTACTTCTTTCAAGACACGTTTAATGCATTAGAAAGTTCCATCATGTGATGGACATTGTATTAACGTTAGCGTGTAGGTTTGAGATCGGAACAATCTAACATGAAGTATTTCACAGTGAATAGTTCATTGCAAAAACCGCGCCCAGGTTGTTCGTCGCCTTTTATTATGTAGGGATGGTTTATATAATAATAACCAATTCTAATCTTGCAATGACTAGCTTGTCCATTTGTAAGAAGCAGCTCAGATGTATAGAATTGGTTTGATCGCATGAATCTTGCTATCACTTCATCATTCCACAAAGCCTACTACTTGCAACATAAAAACGTTTGGATGCTAGGTTTAAAATCGGATGGTTCTAAGGTTATGGCCATTTTAACAACGTGATCTGTTTGCATTACCTTTAATACCAGTATGACTGGGTGACCAACGGTATATTATATTATGGGAGAAACAAAGCTTGGTATGCTTGATGAGAAAATTGGTAAGTAACGGGTTCTCCAGCTTTCTGTTTTGTAGTGACCGCAGTACTAAAATTGAAATGGAGAAAATAATGGTGTTTGAAATATGTTTGCTTTCGATATATTTCAGGGCAAGGTCTATCGACCAGCCTTCGACTGAAAAACTTGGTGCACCATTTGACAAGCGAACATTTGTTGTGTGATTTCCTCTAACAAATGCTGCCAAAGCCTTTTCCTCATCTTCGACCCATCAATGAAAATTCGTGTGTAATTAAATTTGGTGAGAAATTCCTGTTAAGAGTTGTGGAAGATGGAAGGGTTTGTCTCATGTATTTTCCATTGTGTAGTATAAAAAGTATGGAAAAGGACGTCTTCTGGATTTTGAAATGGTCAGTGTTTGTATTGTTAAGGCTGGGTAACATTCTAACGCCAAAAGTAGTTCTTTCATTAGGTTTATTTTTGTGTAATGGTTTGAATTTTTGTTGGAATATGGCTGAATAAGCAGGGTTCAACAGGATCGATCTTAATCTTAGGGCATGTTGTATAGGAGGCATTTTCAACGATGTGACAGAGAAAATTCGTTCGCTTCAGCGAGAATGCTTTCACATAGAGGTTGTTAATTGGTTCAAGCATCTATAGGAATGACTTTTCGACTGAACCATGAATGCAATAAAAGTCCAGTTTGAAGATAATAAAAGTTCTATATAAGTTGATAACTTTTCTATCATTTCCTTAGCAGAGATTTTGAGCATTTAACTTTCAAGTTCTTTGTATGTGGAATGTTCTGTCGAAGATAAAACGTTAAAGCTTCGTTTCCTGAGCAACTGGTATAGGAGTTCCATCCAGTGTGAGCTCAGATTCATCGTGATGTCTTTGTAACGGACAGAAATGAATGCATACTGTTTATGATATAGAGCAATTGAAATTGCTGGTATTGACCCAATTTTGAATGTTGATTATATTTTGCTGTAGTTGTCTTTCAATTATATACATTTGCTTCGATAAATAACATATTCTGAAATCATCAACATATCAGCAGCAGTCCGCACTAGCTGCCAAACGCTTGGCAATGCTCTTAATTGTACAGATTAAAGCGTTACTGAAAAAATCCTGCTCTAGGGCACGAGCAAAAGGGTGAAACTCGTTCGTGTTCAAATCTCCGTTTGAGATAAAGTTCGATGTAAAAGTGACTACCTTTAAGACTCAGATTGTGCAGATCATTCGTTATACTGTGCTTCCATATTGTATCATGTCTTTTCTAAATCGACTGCTACTAAATGTTCTTTCTTGACTAAAAAGGTGTCCAGTCTAACCAGATGAACATTAGTATTGCGGCCATATCGAAACTCACTTTGGAAAGGAGATTTAAAATTATTAGTCACCAAGTACCAAACAATCCCAGTACTGATCATTCGTTCCATTGGTTTACACACACACACACACACACACACACACACACACACACACACACACACACACAGAGTTCTTCAAACGCGAAGAGACCGTAATTGCTATCTTTACCCGGTTTTGGAATAGGTATTACTGTTGCTCCTTTCAAAAGGTTTTGTGCTTTACGATTGGTCCATAAATCGAAAAGTTCCAAAAGAGCTATTAATGATAGCAGGTGTTTCCAAAACTAGCAATGTATTTTGTCAAGCCCATTGGATGTATTGTGGGTCTTGTTCAAAACTAGCAATGTATTTTGTCAGGCCCATTGGGTGTACTGTTGGATCTTGTTCAAAGCTTCGGTAAGCTCCAAAAGTGAAAAAGGTTGATTATAACTTTCTGAGTTAGTAGGTGTGTCTTTTCTTGTTGGCTGGTTAGTCTTCGAAAGTCTGCTGAACAATGCGACGATAATCAATTTTCAGAGAATTTATCAGCAAATATATTTGCCATGTCTCGTTTTGGAGTGAAAACTTTATTGGTTTTTTTCAGATGTCGGAAAGAATTTCTATTTTCCTTTGCCATTGATTTCGCGGGATCGTTTGGTCAGGAAAATTTCGTACTTAAATTTTCGGGCGTTAGACGATTATTGCGTATTCTCAATGCTTCTCATCGTTGGGAAATGACATTTTTTACTTCTATAGTGAAACAAGGTTTGAGATTCTTTTATATTTCGGTGGGGACATTGGAATAGATTCTTCTGCAATCTTTTATGTCCAGTTTAACGAAGTGTATCAAACCTAACCCAGTCGTCCTTCTTTAACTTTCATTGTGGAGTTACTTCATTTGTAGAGTTTGTATTCTTTAGAGAGATTGGACAGCGGTTACTGCTGTGATGGCCATCAGAAACATTCCAATCATAACTAAAACGCAACGAAGGAGAACCTCTTTTTCTCTCTGCCTCTTCTTCTGCACTCTCACCCTGTGCCCAGCAATATTGTTTTTGCCCGTCTAGATAATCCTAAGACATGAAAGGACTATTAATTTCATGTCTGAATAAAAGCTGAACCATCATTTTTTAAAGTGCAAAAATATGAAGAAAGAAAACTTATGACTTATTACATTTTTAATTCACAAAATATATTTCAACAGTCACCTTTTTCATGACCTAAATCTCCAGTTGTTAAACTTGGCTGAAAAACACAACAGATGGAAAATTAAAAGTAAAAAATGCGCAGGACAGAGTAGGGGGACATGTAGATTGGATATGGATATATCGATGTAAACATGAACATGTGTGCTTAATATTAAATATCATACAAAAGGGTATGCTTGGGGTAAAAGCTTTGCACATCATGTATGCAATCAGTATCAACTATATTAGTAAGAGGTATCACTTTTTAGAATTTATTACATATACCTTTAATGGGCGATTTTTCACTTTAATTGGATCATTAAATATCCATATTCCTTTGCAAAGTGGTTCTTTACATGCACCAACAAACACATACAGCAAAACTTAATGTTAAAGTAAATGGACATTTTTTGATGAGGTGAACCTAAAGGTATGATCCAGTACAATTTGGAATGTCACATGCTGTGATGTCACCATAAAAGCTTTGAACATTTTGAAGAAAAAATTATACTACTCTATATTGTGGCAAATCAACCCGATGTCTACTTTTTTGACCCAAATTAGAACCAGACCACCACCGTTCAAGTTGATAGTGATAAAAGAATTTTTGGCTGGAAGTCTTTTAATGATATATAGTTAGGGTGCAGAGTATTCAATAGTCAGGACTGAATAGCAAGAACAGAAAGTGGCAAGACATTTCTATTTTGAGACCTATATTGATGGTATTTGCTATGCATCCAAGAATGCATGTTCATTACATCTTATGTTAAATAACCAGGCTCTAGTTTCTCTACATTTTCATCCACAATTTGAGATTCTTCAAATATTCTCTCAATGCTTCATTCCAACAAATTTACAATGAATATTTTGGATACATAACGAACAAAAGTGAGGCATACTATTCTAAATTTTTCGGTGAAAGGCTTGTTATATATCTCATCAAAGTGTCTTTCCTCAAGCGTTTTTTTTTTTTAAGAATTGGGGGATAGGTTTGGTTGTTCACTATATGGCAATACAGGTATATTATTTAGTACTCATGGAGATGGAGTTATTTGATTGCAAATGAATTGTACTGCATTTGCTTGTAACTAGCATCATCCATCTTGGATACAGAATCTTAATAACACAAATCACCTATCAGTATGGTTTCCAGTACTGTATACTCTCTGCTACTCATTTATCCATCTTAGATACAGAATCTTTACAATACACAGCACCCATTAGTCTGGTTCCCAATTCTGTATACTCTCTGCTACTCACTCCACAGCATTACTAATTAGAAAACACAGATTTGCTAATTACCAGGCTTGCCAGTTAAGGCCGGGTATCTACAAACTGAAGTCAAGTGTCTTGTCCATTTTCATGCCTCGACTGCCAGCCCATGTTCATCCAACTGTAGGATCTCAATCTCATCCTTTTTAGTCTCACATAGAGCAAGCTAAACACATTTTTCAAGAATATAAATAATATATCAGTCAGTTTATTCTGATTTCTACAATACATGTCAGGGCCCCAAGTGGCTGAATGGTCTAAAGTGCTCTTTGTTACGGATCAGTACCATCTCACCTGTCTGCATGGGTTTGAGTCTCAGGCTAGGCCAATGTGGGTACATGATAGCATGTCAGTAGCTTCTTGTGGGGCAGTGGTTCTTTCCAGGGTTTTAAATGTTTCTTCTCCACCATTTATACTGGCCACCATGTATAGCCTATCTTGTGCTGAAAAATGATGTCAAAACCAACAACAACAACTGAAGTGCAACAATTCTATCATTCATGTTTAGCAGGAGGTATGATTCAGGAAGAAATCTGAGGCAATTTTCAAGTTTTTAAATATATGCTTTACCACAACAAGTGGAGAAAACCTGTTTGTTGTCATGTTCAATTCAATAAAAAATTTTTTACTTTTTTGATTATTCTTTGCACATCAAAAATTACAATGCATAATGAATGCCTTTTCATAGAAATATTGCATTGCAATAGGTATGGTGTGTAATATGCAAGGAAACTTTTAAAAAGCATTTATTAGACATACTGTTTGACACTACAAGCCATCACCCACCTGCATGATGCCGTTCCTCAATCTTCCATGTGTCTTTCAAAATCTATGCAACAATATATATCCTAAAATACATGATTGAATTGCTCTATTTTTGGCATCCAATTTAAAAAAAAAAATCAGGCTATGCATGATGGTATCACTAGGAAAATTACTGACCGAATTCTAGAATATTGGACACTCCTTTGCACACATGCAAAAATTTTCATGGTAAGAAATTACTGAAGTATGATCCCTGTACATAGTACACTGCATATACCATATTTTCCTGCATTAATCTCATGGGTTATACCAGATTTTACAAACACCGCAAGGGGTTGAGGGTTCGGGTTATATAAGAGTGTGGGCTATATCACAAATTTTTTACATGTAATAATATTTCAATATATTGTTTAAAAAACATAGCTAAATAACTTATATATTGTTTACCGACCTTGTTGCCAGAATGTCGAAACACATCGTACTTCATCCATATTAATAATGGTAGAATGGGGAAGGTCAAGTATCTGAATTTCTCTGGCAACAAATTCACGAAAATCATCCATAATCTTCTCCTTATTCTTGGGTAGACATTGGCCAACAGTCGTTGGTGTTCTGATTGACAATTGGTTCCTCTTCATAAATTTATATATCCAATGCACTCTTCCTTTAAAATCATCAATGTACTTCTCTGCCACCATGAGTTTGGCCTTCAGTTTGATGGCAACTGTCAAGATTGAACATTTGTTTTTCCACTGGGCAAAAATCCACTGCTTCAGGTCAGCTTCAAGATGAGGCATTTTACTTTAGGTCCGTGATGAGCACGTTTTTGTGGATTCATCTTCTCCAACACTCCTTTTTTCTTTTCTCCAACCTCTGATTAAACTCTCATCAATATCAAATTTCTGCTTGTGGCTCTATTGCTGTGCTCTTCAGCATATGCAAGGGCAGTTAGCTTGAAGTCGGCTGCGTAAGAATTTTGTTTCGACATTTGTTGAAAATTTTGTATATTACACCAATACCAACTTGCTTGGCAGACATTTTATCTAAAGACTAACAAAATAGTTTCAAACACCTGACCCCTTAATTCTGCTTGTTGTGATGACCTGCTAAGGCCAATGTAATATATGTCTTGATTATAATTTGATAGAAATAAAATTATTCATAAAATATGTAAATATATACAAAACTGAATTGAGTTTGTGCACTTTGACCACATTAGTAAAAAAAATGTCAAAACATATTTCTGTTATTTATTTAAGTTTTATTTACATGTATATTGCCTCTTGAGAAACCCTGAGTATATTAAGTTCATGCAAATCAAATCCATCTAACAAATGGGAGCTAAATTTTCATTTCTGTCAAAGACATAAAAAAATGGCAGTTTCTACTTGTGCACCCATGCTGTGTGTTTGCAAATATGTGCAAAAGACATGTGCCTCAGGGTTATATTTTTCCATTTGGGTGTTAATATTAATTAATGTAAACACAGGAAACAAGCAAGTCATATATGCATAAATCTGGAGTTTACTGTAAAAGAATTCAACCTCATACTGTATATGATTCATGAAGCTTGGAAACTAATTATGTGCTATACTCAATAATACCAACATTCCACAAAGAATAAACCAATCACAATGGAATTGCATTATAGAATCCAATTGGAGCTACGACTACCTGATTGACAGTAACAAAGTCATCAAGCTACCATGATGAAAGGCAAAAGATTGAGAAGCTGCAAAGAGCAATGATACAATTAGCTCAGCTGCCTTAAGGAAGTCCAAGTACTGTAAATCACAGAACTTTTTAAAAGTTTGCAGACAGACATATGTATTAGATTCAGCTGATTCATATAAGGGTTTGACCTTTCAGAAGTTTTGTAGTCCATACATTTGATGACCTATTCAAAATAATCTATTTAATATGAAAGTAATTATTTTAAAAAATAGTTCAATCCCAACAAAATACCTAGAGTACTATGAATGGCACATTATACATCTACCCTATGTTCAAGAGTACTGTGTCAAAACATGTAGGCAATGGTTAATGTGGGAGATTTTTGACCAACGGGTCTTAATGACCTTGGCCTTTGGTCACAGTATGCAGCCTTGAACTAAAGTGTTGAAAGAATTATTTCGTATCAGACTTACCGTGATCTCAATACCCAAGAATCTACTACAAGTCATAAACAATGTTTGGTCAAGTAATTTTTGTTAGAATAAAAATTATTCAGCAAAAAGCATTATTTTGTGACCCTCAATGACCTTAACCTTTGCATATCTAATCCAAAATCAATAGACTACTTCTGTACCTTAAATGCAAGCCAGCCCTAAACCTTGGTTGAGGTACATGGTCTTGAACAAACCTCCTTTATGCAGAAATCATGCTTCTTCATAATGTCAATGACCTTGACATTTTGATCCCAAAATCAATAGCCTTTTTTCCTGCTCCAAATGCAAGCACTCACCAAAGCTTACTGTGTGTGGGATTTTTAAAAAAGGGGAACTCAATCATAGCTGCATGTTTTAACAAACTTGTGAATTAAGGACAACTATCCGCATCACAGAAAATGATAGCCCTATGTTTTTCTTAACAATATGACTAATGATAAAGCTCAGTATCACAATAAAAGATAGCCACATGTCTTACTGAACTCATGGACCAATAACAAAGCCCAGTATCACTTACTTTTCAAGTCTGCTGCATAAAGTTTTAATCTCTGAATATAAATTGGCAAAATGTAGCACATAAAAAGACCCTCAGAATTAAAAAGATCATTTTGTTCTGCAATCAAATATAGCTGTCATAACACAGAAATAAATAAATATATGCAACATTTAAAAAGCAAAACCCAAACAACCTTTAAATGCAATTATAATCAAATCTGACACCATATACTAAAAGTTCTTTCAGATTTGGATATGTCCATTCACCATCAAAATATTGCTTTGCTACAGTGTACAACAAAACTTTCAAACAACCTCAATTGGCATGTAGGCATGAGTTTCACTTTTTTTTCTGAACAACAATTATAGCAATCAATAATTACTACAAAACAGAAAATATGTAAATCAAAAATAGTTTGATGTACAAATTGAAACTTACTGACTAATAATGTCAAGACCATAATGTTTATTTCACTGATGCTAACATTAGAAATAAGATAAAGTGCATCCCTTTTACAATTTCTGCAATAAAGAGAGTTAATACAAAAGTAAAATTAGTCTATGTTTCGTAACTAATTTTTTGGCAAGCACTTTACATAATTGCTTTGCTTTGTACATTCCAAGGTATTGTGTTCGATTTTTATAATCATCAGTATCATTACTGCGAAAAAGCAACTCACACTTCATGGACAAGAATATTTTCAGGGTAACTATCCATGAAGTAATTCACCAATGGCAGGCCGTATGTGTAATGTTATACAATGTCAAAGCTCTGGTATTTGTCTTCAATTCAGGTAAAATTAATTCCACCCAATTATATAACTAGAAATAACAATCCACCCAATTATATAACTAGAAATACCAATCTATTAGACAGTTTACAAGAACATTAAATAAAGGTGTATAGTTGTCTGTCAGTACAAAAGTAACAATTAAATACATAAAATAAATAATAGACTTTTGTTTTGACCTCCTAATTTCTTCTTATGTATAGAAAGCAGAATTAAATCTCATCTGTACTTTTCTTGCAGGATCTACATTAGCATGGCCATATGGACACTGAAATAAAAATAAATAAGATAGAAATGACGCTGAACTTCATTTTCAAACATGTTTGTGTAAATGTGATAGCTGAATTAACAACTTTTAAAACACCGTTAATGAGCAGAATCCAACATATATGAACAACAAACATGCACAAACAAGATAAGAACAACAATACTGTAGAAATAATAGGTTGCTGTACTCTGTAAATTAGACAGTCAGTTAGGCAGAACCCTGTATAACAAATTTAGCTAAAATCCATTTATATTTGGTCAAGTTCCATAAAGCTACCAAAGCAGATAGAGATGAAATAATGAGCTGCTGTGATTACAACAGCCTTTCATCAAGCCACTAATGTACCATGTATTTGCACTGGATAATATGCCTGTTGTGCAGTTTAACGATCGTCTGAGCAAGCATTTCTTGAAAACAGCAAATCAAAATATATACTTTTATGGTACTGTTATTATATTGACCCATCTCAACCAATAACATTTTTACAGTGTTCAATTTTTTTATAATTCTGACTAAATAAACTCACATATCTTATTTCTGAAATGTTGCCACTAGATGAAAAAAAAGAGTTTCAATCCCTCCCAAGTTAAAATTTCATAATGTTTACTAGGCAGCAACAGTCACACAAATAAAACCATGTGGAAGGGTCTCATTACATTGCATGTGGTTACCCATAGATACAGTAGACAAAATCTGCAATACATTTAAATAAAAGTGCATATATTGTTAAGTACAAGGTATAATTGTAATGATTATTGGGCAAATAAATTTCTTATAAGACAGAAGAAACAAACTTTTTTCTTGGTATACCTACATGTCGACAAGCATTTCCACAGCATCTGCCCCTGTTCATATGTACAAGTCTGGTCATAACTTGGTAACCTGTAGTTGGGTCTGTATAAAACAGTTTTCCAGCCTTCAGCACAAAAAGAAAACAAAAACAAAAAACCTGGATGAGTGATACAAACATTAACATAAGCATACTAAGGTTAGTCAAAAATTGTGTATGCTGGCAGTAAATATAACATGAACTATGTGTATAATTTAGATTTGTAACATAACTCAAACAATTTTAGTGATATCACTATGATGTCTACAGTGTGACAGTTTAGTGATGTTTAGCATTGGGGCATCATGCAATTGACATGTAGCATCATGTCCCACCCAGTCAAATTATCCAGACACCAGGCAAACCACTCCTAACACCAACCTCTTAATGCTGAGTACAAAGTGAGTTAGCTGCTATAATACCATTCTTAAAGTCTTTGGTATGACTGAGCCAGGATCAAACTCATGGCCTCCAGCATTTGGAACAGACACTCTAGCCACTCAGACCACCAGAACAGTAACATGAACTGAGCTGCAGGACTAAGACTTTACAATATCATATCAAACATTTCCTAACAAATGAATCAAATTCCTTAAAGATGTTCAGTATGGAATTACAAACATAATATTTCTTTTGGTGATACAGAATGACCCAACACAGCTTAAAATAAACTTTTTTTAAATTAATTAATACTCAAAATGGTGCTTCCTAGACATGCCCTTGGACATCCAATAACTGCCATGGTAACCAGCTTTAAAGTCTTGTTATCAATACCCTTCCCTAAAGTACAGCTGTACTGACATAGATTTCTACTAAAAGAAAACTACTGGTCAGCTCCAATTCAACTGCCATCTGGAAAGAATTCTTAAAGTCAGTCATTCTTATGGGATATAACTCACTGACATGGGGTTTTCAAAAATAGACTTCTTTCATCCAGTTTGCCTTAACTAAATTTCATGTAAATATCTGCTTGAGCCATTCTGATGACTGGTTGTTTTATAGAGTTTAATGCCATTTTTCAATGCATGTTAGGCCATACATGACTGCCAGTATATTTCTTGAAGGAATAACCAACTACCCACAGGAAACTACTGGCAAGCTTTCTTAAATAACCATACTGGATGAGCTGAGATCTGATCTTGTGCAGATTGATGAGATGTGTGAGTAATCTGGTATGGTGAACACTCAGCCACTTGGGGTTTTCGACTTCTGATGAAGAGATGGTCACATACATACAAGATTTGTAGTAAAAGACATTGCTAGTTTTTCATAAGTAAAACTGGTTCTGATCAGACATTGAGCAGGTCTACCTTAGAAATCTTGTCAAAATTTCTATTACTGACCAAGGTTTTCACTAAATTATTGTTCCCAAATATAAATGATTCAATTGGACCCAAAGAAATTTTTACAAGTCTTAACAGCTACTTGTCTTAAAGAGATGCCAAATAGCAATATTAAAAAAAGAAATTCTTCTTTCTTACAATGATCCAGCCTTCAGAAAGGTTCCCTTAGATCAAGGTCTATCTTGTCTGCAGTTGGCTTCAACTGGTGATCAAGAATCAATCATAACCTAGTCATGAAACTGCATAAAAACACAAATGAGAAACCACATTACAATTGGTTCTCCTTAGCCAAGAACTAAAATTAAGATAAATAAAGTAGCAATGATCAAACAAAATTCAACAAGAGTATCATAAATAGAACATTTGACCTTATGACTCCAAGTTCAATTGGCTTCTCTTTGACCCCAAGTGTACACCATCCAAAATGTTTGCTCCTTACCTGTAATGAAGAACTGTGCTAACACTAATTTCTTCTTTCCACTAATGACCTTGACCTTAAATCAAATGATTACTCTGTCCTTGTCCCAGTTGCTGGCCAGTGATAAAGTAACTGTTAATGGTAGTTAATGCAATTCACTGTGTGTAAACCATTTTCCTCTTATAGTCATAGTGACCTTGACATCAAAATTCAACAGCATGTATCTTACCCAAGAGCAAGCCATCCACAAAGTTTAAAAACTGTATATGGTGGAGCACTCAAGTTATTGTGTATAAACTATTTTCTTCTTTATGTCACAATAACTTTGATCTCTGAGTTTTTTACCCCAAAATTTATATGGTTCTTCCTTATCTCAAGTGCACTTCATCCATAAAGTTCATTAACTGTACAACTCAAACTAATGTGTGGAAACAAAACTGTACAACTCAAGCTACTGTGTTGAAACAAAACTGGTAACAGATGGATGTAAGATACATTTTGCCTTATAACAGAACATGTTATTTATATTTATTTATACAGACATTAATGAAATAAAATCGTACATCAAATAACCTATGATACTTGTCATTTCTGTTGTGGATTGTTCCATGACCAGATTCTATGAGTGTATTCACTGTATACAACCTCTTTCTAATGTACAGCTTTGGAAAGACATAAATACTGTTATAGCACATGGGGTGAGAACTTTTTAATGTAAACCTGGATGTACAATTAAATTTGTTCATAAAAGTGACTTTTCTCTTCATAAAACATAAGGCATCCAGAGGAAGCCAAATATGGTCTAGAATGACAAGAAAAGGACATTATATAAAGTCATTGGCTTTTGATCATGCAGTAAACATGTTCGTTGCTGAGAGTGATGGACCTCATGTGCACAAAGTATCTTCTGGGGCAAAATCTGGTCTAACTATTCCAACTATATGGATGAAGGCAGAAATTGATAGAAGGCAGTATATTTTCATGTACACCGATAAGCTGGTGAGGGTAACTTTTCACAACAGATTATATACAGTCATTAATATGGAAGGTTTATCAATAAATAAGCATATTTATTCCTAATTCAAGTTGTACTGATCAGTTAACCTTCTTTGGTGTTAGGGTGTGGTACTAACAAAGATGTATCAAATTATTGTGTTTCATGACTCTAATATAAACAATACCTAAAAGAAACTTTAATTTCAACAAACATTTAAACACTTAATAAAGGTCGCAGAGGCCTATTTTACCAAATTGTTTTAATACTTATCCATCTCTTCACTAAATTTCACAAATCCTGCTTAAATAAAGTCATCCAAAAAACTTGTGTGGTCATGAGTTAAATTCACAAACTTAAGCAAAGTCAGTGTAATCATAATGACTATACTCTCAATGTCTGTATAAAATTCTAGCTGTTAGTAGTGACAGTTGGCCAGAACATTAATCCCAGCATTCTGAATAGTTGATACCATAGACTGTCATTAGGTCTGTTGTTTATCTTCCCATGGCTGTGGATGTTAATTAAAAATTCCTGAACCCTGAGTCTTTTAAATACAGGGACAGAGTGGAATATCAGTCAGTTTTATAGTGGGCTTGGTTACTGTAAGCAACACTGTTTTTTTTTTTGGTTTACCTTTATTTAACACAAAAGTTGTAGGACCCTTAGTTGATGTTTGTGTGTCCTTTGAACCCGCGAATGTAGCAGTCAGTAAAAGGTGAAATATTGGTAACAATATGCAAATTTTTTAAGGGTTGACGCTGATGTACTAAATGTAGAGCCTGAGAAATGAACATCAGTACACAAATTTAACCTAGGCCAATGAAGCATAAAATATGGGTCATAGTTATCTATTTTTCAATGAGGTGCTCATGAAGAAACATTTCCTTTCCAACTTTCATTATTTTAGATAGGTTAGTATGTATACACCATGCAAAAACTGGGTAATGGGATAAAAGCAAAAGCCTCATCTATGTGAAATAAAATGTGAAAAGTTTGACACAGTAACCTTATAGGAATGGTACTGACCGAGAGATATTTAATCATCTAGTTTAATAATTCAACCATGAAGTTAAAACATAAAATTTAACCAGACAGTTTAATGTGTAACAACAACTAATAAGGGTATAGTAGCTATAGAGTTGCTTGCCCTTGCCAGTTCCACTATTCTAGATATAACTTGTACAACTGTATAAAGGATGCAAAAGTCTATGTGATTAGGAGCTCAATTCAATGATAATGAAAGTTTTCTGTTTATAATATACATATTTTTTTGTTAATATTCCATACATGAAAACCACATAGCCATTATCATTTTAAATTTCAATTACATCATTTGCATTTAAAGGCATGACCATAATTAAAAGTTGGTACAGGTAAAATTGACCCTAGTATTTAATATATGGAGGAGATGCAACATTGGAATAACTAAAGTAAAGATTCTAGTGTAGGGAAATATCTGTGGCAAGTTGTTGAGGAAATTTAAGAAAATGGAATTACTAATACTACACCTGTTAACAATATCGACATCAAATGAATACAATAACTTAAAGAAATTATAACTTTTTAACAGAATTACAAAATAATCAGCATTCAAATACAAAGTGTGATTGCAGAGTGTTTTTTATATTAAATAAGCAACATTGAGAAAATTAGTACATCATACCCCTATCTTTCACCACATTTAATTTACTTTTGGAAAGTAATTTGCTTTTTCTTTAAAATGGTTATATTTATCTCCTAATTTTGCAATGTTCTACTTAATCTTTGCTCCTCATATTTCTCCATCATCTAAAATGAAACAGTTTGATCCAGATATGCATTTATAGTTTAAATGTCTGTAGCAAAAGATAAGAGATGACTTATTCATCAATAGCATTCTTCATGAATCTATGTTTGGTGTTATAAAAGAAAAGTAAGTGATGGACATAAAATCTTGTAAGCTAGTATATGTATACAGTGTGCAAAATATTGTCAGCTGAATGATACACCTAAGACTAAAATCTGAAATGCTGGTTAGTGGCTTTCTTATTGTGTTTCTTGCTTTGCACCCTGCTCCCTCCTATCCCTATTTTGTCATTACTCCGAAAATTTGAAGTCTACAGACACTGGGTGGACCTCAAGTGGCTAAGTGGTCTAAAGCACCCACCATTCTGGATCACTGCCATCTGACCTCTGTCTGCATGAGCTGAAGTCTCAAGCTCAGCCAATGAGAAAGCCTGCCAGTAGCTTCTTATGGGTCAGTGGTTCTTCCTGGGCTTTTCCAGATTCTTCCTCCACCAATTATACTGTCCACCATGTATACCCTATCTTGTGCTGAAAAATGGCGTTACACCCAACAACAACAACAGACACTGGGGCAATCATAATTTATGTGGTTTTTACAAGTAGAGACAAAAAGCTTTCACTTCTCTGTTGTCTTGTGCTTTAGTCTACACAGTAATTAAAATTACTGGAAAACATAATGACCAAACAACTGCATAGGGAAACTACAGGCAACTTATATCCACTATCAGCTGTATCAAGTTAGCAAATGGCACTTTGAGCACATGTCAGTAAAGTGCATCCCTTTTACAATTTCTGAAATAAATAACTTCAAAAATTGTGCATAGCAATGTGAAGAAAACTATCAAAGAGATAAAATAATTACCTTTACAGCTGTTAGATGCTTTTCATGAATTATCCTTTCCAAGGGAGATAATTTGTCATACTGTACAAGGGACTCCCATGACTCTGTATCAATTATGGATGATTGCCAGAGTTGCCTCCCATCAGTGTGCAGTCCTCGAGTTCTATTTTTTGACAACAGTACTGGAGATGGCACATATACTTTTATGTTAAAATCTTTTGCTAATATATACATTTGATTGAAAGACTGAAGAGAAATTTGTTTCAGAAAGTTGAAATACCCTTGAAAAGTATTTTTAGAATAAGGTGTAAGATTTATGCTATTTTTTGATTTATTACAATCCACAGAGAGGCTTAAATTGGAAGTGTCAAACTGCATGGTTCTTGACGTCCACAAAAAATGACTTGAAAATTTATCCAATTGATTTGGACTTTTCCTGGCCATGGTAATGTTGGCACACATATGTAAATATTCTTTCTCTGACAGTATTAATCTGTGCAGGCGATCACACTGCTGCCATGCTAATAATGAGTTGATTATCATCACTTTTCTGGCATGTGACTGAAACAAAACATTGAAAAAAAGATTAAAATATAAACATAGGCTTTCAATTTGACACAATCATATAAATGCAAAAACATATTTACTGACATTCTCAACAGAGTTCAACTTTAAGTTTGCTATTATTACACTTCTGAACTTTACAAGAATGAAAGAAGCAAAATGAATGAACTCGAAGTAAAAATATGACTACATAAAAATTATGTAAAACTGACCCTATTATTCTTTGTCAAACATAAAGTCTTTTTCTTTCATTTCATGTTTTCTTATAACTCACAGAAAAATAACATAAGTCTAATGAATTCTCAAATGAAGCTTAACTCATCCCCACTGTGTTGGATAAAGGACTTATGTGAAGTAATACCTGCAGTGAAACAAAGCAAATATATTTCATTTTTAAAAATAAAAATACAACCAGTACCTTTAATCTTAAAATGGAAGGTATTCCTCATGCAAAAACAGAACCTACATTTTTGGATGAGTGAACGAGTCAATACTCTTAAATGTAAGCAGTGTCTATTTGATCAGGTATTTTACCCCTCATTTTTAATCAATTCTATATTTTAAAAATATTTATGAACATTGCAAAACACAAATGTTTTCAATCTTTTTTTAATTGTCAAGATATTATTTATGCTTCTTAGTGACCAAGATTAAGCTTGATCATATGGCTCTGTTTGAATGGGTGTCCTGACAGTTATCTAGATCTATTTTCACATGTGTTTACTGAACATCCAGAACTTGTGTGTGATTAGGATTTAACAAAGCTTTGAAAAAAATTCATTTGAATCACTACAATGTCTGAAGTGTGGCAGTTTAAGATAATGCCTAGCACTGATGCATCATGCTGCACATATAGCATGATGTCCCACCCAGTCACATTATCCTGAAACATTGCCAACCAGTCCTAACACTATACTCTTAATGCTGAGTGTCTGATGAGGAAGCTGTTAGTACCAGTTGTTGAAGTCGGCCAGAATTTAAACCAAAAACCTGCCACATCCAAGGCAGCCACTCTAATCACTAGGCCACCGGATCCAGAACTTAAACTGACTATAATATGTAGTGACAGAATGCACCACCTATCAACATATATTGTCTTATGACAGGAGTAGCATGCTGACAACTTTGGTCTAAATGCCTAAAAGTAAATGTTCTACATAATTTGAATGCATTAGAAAAGAATCTGAATGCATTTATAATGTACTTATCTGTATAAAATATGCTGCTTACCTGTCGGTCCATCACTACACCTTTGAATTGACACTCAGAAGAATGGCTTTGAATAGTCTAAGTCACAATGTTCCACCTCTAATAAATCAGATGTACTGTATAACTTACACACTTTTTCAATTCCATAAGTTTTGCAGTGGAAGTGGAAAGACTGGAGGATATTAAGAAAAAACCTACCCACCATCTCTCCACATGTCCTGATGAAGTTGCTATGGCATCTCACTGAGAAAAGTTCTGCAAACCACACTTTCTAGCAAATTCACATTGAAAACAACCAGAGTGGATGTGATCTTGATATAATGGACATAGTTTACTGCTAATGACTCATGCAAGCATTCTCTAAAGAGAGAGAGATTGGCAAGCACTAACTTATCTACTTAGTTATCTCTTTCAGGAACATCTTGCTTACCGTTTAATATTAGAAAAACATTCAGTTAATGACGAACATTTCCATAGTTCAAATGAAGATAATGTATGACATGAAACTCCAAATCAAATTTTAGATAATATTAACACAACGACAATGTCTAAATGTATTAACAGTACATTTTACATAATGAATCTAAGCATTTTCTTCAATACGATGATAGCAGAATCTACATGTGCTTTCATTTCCTTATATATGTTATTGTTCGCAGAACATACTTTTTTTATTCATCTTATGAAAGTATGTGATATTGTACTCCACAGTGAAAAGAATGATCAACATCGAACAAATTAATAATAAAATCACATTCATCCTGGACTGAAAAGAAATAAAAATCACAAGTTCTGATGGTTAACCATATGCACAAGATCTCATTAACATCCTAATAACTTCTGACAGCCAATCAACTCAGTATACAGGCATCAATAAAACTTGACAACAAAGTTCAATCGGTTGCTGCAGGAATATGCAAAAACAAAAAAAAAAAATCTGCTAAATAACATTGTTAAGGTTCTGTATCTTTATTTTAGTGTAAAGTGTACTATTATGTACTAATTATTAAAGAACCATTTTTTTCAAATCACAAATGGTAAAAAAGTCATCAAAAATACATACAGGTTCAAACAAACTTTTAAGAGATACATGCACACTAATAACTAAGCAAAACAAAAGTAATCAACATTTTGTTTTCTTTGCCACTGACATGTTAAATGCATGTGGGAACTGATAACTTTATGCAGCCCTTTTTCAGATTTCTTTTCTTTGCCGTTGTGCTGACGATAAACAACACACTCCAGGATGATCAAATCACAGCGTATAACCAGTTTATTCATCTGTTTGGTATTATAAAAGAAAAATCAGTGATGGAAATAAAATCTTGTAAGCTAGTAAATACAGTTGGTATAAAATTTTTGCAATTATCTGTTTAGAGCCTTCTATTCCTTGTGTCAGTCATATCATCAAAGTAAAAATTGCTTCTAAATTAATAGACATCTCAAAATAAGATTGTTTAGAATGGACTGGCTCCAAACTACTTACAAAGATGAAGTCTGACTTTGTGTTATTAACAACGATATGTGCATTACTCAATCATTCAGCTCTTTTCCAGCAGAACTACATCATATCAAAATTAATTCAAGTACAATTATAATTAATTCATCTATACTAAATCTCAAAATGTAACTAAACTGGGAAAAAAGTATTCCCAGTTTTTGCACATCAACTATATACTTGTGTACTTAATCAACTAGTAAACTGGAGCAACAGATGAAATTAATGTTTTACATTTTTCTTTTTCTGTTTATTTTCTTATTATAATCTATGCATAGTACAGAAAATCAGATAAACTTGTTTCAAAGAATTTGATAATAAGTAACTGTTTATATAATAACTCCAGACTCTAACTTATCTCACTACCATGGAAGTTGTCATTATCAGTTCCACTTAACATCGGAACCAATTTTTTTTTGTACATACATCAATAACAGTTTAAGTATTATCTGTCATTATTGTGGCATCATTGTTCACATCAAGTCAAAGATATACTCTTGCCATGGCAGCTTTTTGGGATTCTACTTATATTTTTCACCAATGTGAGTTTCAGAATATGCTAATATCCTTATTAATGTTAACCAAAATGTTTCTTTTTTGACACCTGACATGGCAACAATTTTAGGCAATCTTCAGAATTAAAAGGATACAAATCGATACATTAAAATCAACTCATAAACAAAGTAAATCCTGGAAAAGTTTGTAAGTTGTAAGAAATAGCATTCTAATGTCTTGGAAGAAAACGAATGAAATTTTCCTGGCAGTGAATATGAACTTATGACTTTGTGCTCCAAAATCAAATGTTATATTTGGCCACATGACTGCTTAAGGACTAAACATGTGATTCACATTTCAGTGTAAATACCTGAAGCCTAGAGATCAAATAGCTGCACTTGCCCCAAAACATATTATTTTCCTAGTTTTCTGACATATTTCTGTAAAAGAAGAAAACATATATAATCAACAAGCAACTAAATACATATTAAAAGATAATTTATCCACATTCCTTTCTGTAATTTTAACATAAGTTTTAAAACATTGTTGTCAAAAACAAAACATCAGACCAAATTTAACTGTATAGCATCAACAAATTGCTTCTTTTCCCTATGATTAATGTCAACTCTGAATAGTACTGCATTTAAACATTGTATTCAATATAAAGGGTGATGTGGTACTTTATGCAGATTCCATGAAGTTACATCAAGGACAATTTTGCTAAATTAAATTAAGTCCATAAACTATACTCTTAATAAAGTTCCTTATTAATCTGGCATTTAAAACTGCTCTCACATACACCTCTAATTATGGTGAATATATATATATATATATATATATATATATATATATATATATATATATATATATATATATATATATATATATATAAAAGCAAATTAATACATATAATTGACATTGACCCCAGGATCTATCCCTCTTCAAGGACTTTGACCATTGGTTAAAACTGTGAAACTATCAATATTTCAACCATTTAAACCATGTACAATGAAACACTGCCAGAGCCAAATGGGTGTGGTTCATATAACCAATCAAATCAGTTTGCTGAAGAAAATTTACATGCAAAAAAGAAGAAAAAAAAAGAAGGCTGGAGGTAATACATGTAAGCATAAAGCTATGCATTTTATTACCATCTTAAATCAATGCATACTAAACAAGAAATACAAATGTATTGAAAACACTGAGACTGGATTTGAAACAATATACTTATTACGAGAACCATACATTGGTACATGTATTTCTATAGTGTATGTTGATGTGATAAAGGTATATACATAACCAAAATGAATGTTCAGTTAGATTTTTTCTAATACAATTCAACCCAACTTCCGAACCATTAAAGTCTTCTTTATTTAAGCACTATCAAATTTTACAACTTTAATAAATTTGTGAAATTATGGTTGCATTTTCTGGAACCATGCCACAACAATTTTGTACCTGAATTAGTATTATAATTAAGCATGCTATAGCAGGGTTTCGCTGTACATATTTACTGAGCATGAAAAGACACATTAGCCCAATTAACATTTGTCCTGAGAGATGTCATTACTAAGGTATGATGGTCATGTAAAAGGATATGGGAACAATTCAGACATGTGCAGATTCCTCCAGGTAAAGACCAGATAGCAATTTTTAAATGTACCAGTATAATGTAAATGCAATTGGAAAAAAAAACTAGGTTTACTTATGTTGCACATACCTGCAATTAATCAGAACATTGATTTGAATAGCTCATTTAAAAATCTGATTATTATTATCTCTGTAACAAAATTTGACCTACACAGTACATAAGCTTCTTGTTTTAATTTAAATAGGAAGAAAATTACAATTAAAATATAAGTCCATATAAACATTTACATGAATAAAGATTTATATATTTGTTAATAAGAAAACATTTCCAGCACTAGCCTATGCAATTTTCTAACACAAAAATGTTTTACCTAAACCTCTACTTTTAATTGATCAATTTTCTGTTTTCAATGTTATTGTTTATTTTAATCTTATGAAGCACTTTGATAAGAAACAACATGCTGTCCATAAATTATACAGCTGCTAAACACATGTGTGTGTGTGTGTGTGTGTGCGTGTGTGTGAGATTTGGATTTTTAACGTAACTTTAACAATTTTTCATTCATATCGCTATGATGACTGCGGTGTGTCAGTTTATAGTGATGTCTAGCACCAGGGAATCATGTCATCATGGCGCAGGCATTTAGCATGATTTTCCACCCAGTCTGCAAATGTACATGACCTAACACCAGGCCAACCATTCCTAACAGTAACCTCTTAATGCTAAGCACTAAGCAAGGCAACTGTTAGTTCCATTTTATAAGTCTTTGGTATGACTCTGCCAGGATTCGAACCCATGACCTCCCGCATCTGATGTAGACACTCTAACCACTTGGCCACCAAAGCGGTCACCCTTGATGTTTAATCGTAGACTGGAAAAAACAACAAAAGGTGAGCAGATACTTCTACATTATATTTTTAAACAGCTTTAAAAACTGTCTCTGCAAATTGTTAAGTCATCAATTATTTCATTATTTCATTATGGCAAAACTTTATTATAGACAGATGATGTTTTCAAAAATAATATGTGTTGGGTAATGATTCCAGAAAAAACTGAATAAAATCCTTATGAGCCATGAAGACCACTATTTCTGGTCTGCAACAGATTCACTGCATGAAAGTATTAACTTAACCATGGGAATTTTCTGTAATCCATGACGTTAATACTGTACATCCAATTATTTTTATATTCCAGGAAGTATGACATCAGTAGTCAACAAGTTGTTTCAGCAACCATTAAACAAAAGCTTAGGCTATTTGCATGGCCAAAGTGTACATAATTTACATAAATTGTTCGTATTGCTGCATGAACATGATAAGTGATGGGGGTTCACAAAATTTGTGTAGCACTTATGGAAATACCTAGCATAATCAATGCAAAAGTTGAATAATTTGTATGGTGTACATTATATTTTCATATTTTTCAATTAGAATTGTTGGAAACTCACATGTCAAATCTTTTCTTCATTTAAAAATTTCAATATTTTCACTCTAAGCAAAATTTGCATGTCACTATATCTAAAACTGGTCTATTATTCGGACACAAGGCTGACCAGTCCTAACAAAAGCCTCTTAATCTTGAATGCCAAGTGAAGCAAGGCAACTGCTAGAACCATTTTTTACAAGTCTTTGGTATGATTCAGCCATGGTTTGAACCTCCAACCTCCTGCATCCAAGGTGGATGCGCATAACACTTAAGCCGATGGAATGGTCCTGCCATAATAAGCATCAAATATGTTACACGTTAGCAACATAACTCAGTGGTGAAAATTTGTATCAGTAATGCTATTTAGTAATGTGAACAGTGTTATAGTTTTATGTGGATGTGGCATTACTGATGTTCAGATTGTTCTTTGTTCTTACAATTTGGTTAAATTTACATGAAACATATATTTTATTGATACATTACTAATTTTTCTAAATTAAATCAGCATCCTTAAATGCTAAATAAATAAAAAATATTTGAATTTTCTATATGAAAAATACGTAATTTTAGTTTCACAGTAAGTTTTCAGCTTTGGGCGAATTTTGATATTTAACTTATTTTGAACAATTATATTTTTAACAGTTATGTTCAATAATAGCAAGAATTATAATAAACGAAAATAAAACTTTAACATATGTCTTCTGTCTCTGATTATTTGCACTTCTTAATTTTACAGGTTTCACGAAGAGCGTTAAATATATCGAAATCACAGGTACTTGACGCGACCCGTTCTGACATTGGAGACTCTTATATAATATTACAGAGAGGGTCCAATGTCAGAACGGGTCGCGTCGAGTACCTGTGATCGAAATGGGTGACAAAATGAACGAAAGTATCGACACTGAGGTCATCTGCAAATCTGGTTGAAAGCATGCAACAGGAATACGTTGGAATACACAGAAATTATTTACAAAATTACCTAATGTGTTTATAGTAATTAGTATTTTTACAATGAAAGAAGCATACTTCTGAAAATGCGAAAATTTGTACGTAAGTGTGTCACAACCGATGAGTCCAAAATATACCAAAATCCACAGGTGTGCAGTTTTATCAATAAAGCAGGGCTGTGCAAAAATCATAACTGCTGAATGACATGGATCTTCAGAAAACCAAAATGATAATTTTTCAAAATTAACACGAATACACTTTTTTTCTAAAATAGTTGTTCATGTACAGGTTGATGCAAAATTATGATTATGATGTATAATCAAGATCAAGCCAAGGGCAAGGTTATACTTGCTGCAATTTATTTTCTTGATGAGTTACCTCCCCTCAATATCCTTGAAATATAAAATACATTGTACCTCATAATTTAACCACAAATAAAAATACATAACTTTTATTTTACTTCTCAAATGTCTGAAAATATTAGAGTAATAACAATTTTCTGACCTCACACAACAGTTCGACCCACACACTAGGACCTATGCAGCAGAAGAAAACTAGACTGGTTCCACATTAAATGAATATTAAAATATAACATAGCAGTTCTGGGCCGTCTCTGGCATATTCTGTGTGTGTGTGTGTGTGTGTGTGTGTGTGTGTGTGTGTGTGTGTGTGTGTGTGTGTGTGTGTTTTAAAATATAACATAGCAGTTCTGGGCCTTCTCCGGCATATTTTGTGTGTCTGTGTGTGTGTGTGTGTGTGTGTGTGTGTGTGTGTGTGTGTGTGTGTGTTCCACAATTGCATAGACTTAACAGAGCTTGTCAGTTAAATAAATAGATAAATAAATAAATAAATAAATAAATAAATAAATAAACAAGAAGCTGAAATCTCACTGTCAGGCCAGAAACTATTTTCAGCAGTTATGAATATGTGATTTTTAACATCATGCATTTGATATCAAGCAAAGATGTAATTACTGGCTATAAAAGTATTCTCACACCATCCTATTTATTTGAACCTACCTATTTGACTGTTAAAACATAATGCATCAAGGATTTAAAAAAAAATTCCAAACTTAGTTATTGCATTCACTGACTTAAAATCTAACCTGATTGTCTCCCAGGTGTCCTAAATGTTGTCAACTTGCTGATATTTTTTTTAAACAAACTGGAGTTTCTTTAGTAATATTGTCTCCGTGCTTACTTGAGTCAGTATATATTTTCAAGTATTAAATGGGATGTAATTCACCACCTTTGATAATCTCTAATTCTATAAATTGTAGATTTACATCTCTTTAAACACATATCCAAGAGTTTCTCCTATTTTTTGTGAAGTGTGTATTAGAAATGTTAAAACTTGACATAGCAAATAATTGACTCTGTCGACACAGCTTTTAGTAACAAAGAAAAGAAGACTATTCTAAAAACCAGAAATATACAGCGAGCAATCTTTTTGTGTATTTTCATTGGGGGCCTCCATTAGCGTTGAAATGTCAATCATTTTGTCAACATTAGGTATCCCTTAGCACAACCCTCTATCCTGTAGCCATTTTGAAAAATGTGATAATTATGACTGTTTTTACTGTTCACAGGAAAGATTTTTTTTTCTATTCATTAAATTGCAAATTTTAATAAACAGATGACATGATTCCCAAATACCATCTATCAGTATCAACACAGACTGGGGGTTTGATGTATTGGATTATGTGTGCTAATACTTTACGTTTTCTTTTGCACATAAAAGTTAGAGGTGTATTTGATGGTGAGCAAGCAAACAAAAAATGACAAGATTTAATGCAAAATGATGACTTAATTTATCAGAGTAGAATTATTATTATTATTATTATTATTATTATTATTATTATTATTATTATTATTATTATTATTATTATTATTATTATTATTATTATTATTATTATTGTTACAACCATTCTGATGGCCTAGTGGTTAGAGCGCCCACCTTGGATTAGGGAGGTCATGAGATAGATCCCTGGTTGAGTCATACCAAAGACTTACAAAAATGGTATTAACAGCTGCCTCGCTTGGTGCTCAGCATTAAGAGGTTAGTGTAAGGACTGGTTGGCCTAGTATCAATATAATGTGACTGGGTGGGACATCATGCTACATATTTGTGGCATGATGCCCTTGTGCTAGATATCACTATAAACTGCCACACTGCAAACATCATCGCTATAGGACTGAAATTTTTTTAAAGCTACTTTAAAAATCATAATCAAATTACATCATCATCATCATCATCATCATCATCATCATCATTATTATTATTATTATTATTATTATTATTATTATTATTATTATTATTATTATTATTATTATTATTATTATTGGTGTTGTTGTTGTTTTTGTTGTTGTTGATGATATTTGTTTTTGTTGTTGTAATTTTGTATTACTTCCTTTAAATGTTTTTTTATAAACTTCAAAATTCCTGAAACATATTCAGTTTCTTATGAATAAGAGTTAATCATTGGGATCTCACCTAAATTTGTCAGATGATAAAAATGACATAAATAATATTCCAACCAATAATTTTAGAATTAAATCAAATATATATCAGTTTATTTAATTAGACAAAGTATATATAACACTTCCGCGGGAAATTTTCGGCTTTATTTTTTTTTTTATATTCTAGGAATCGGTATCCTGATATAATAAATTATTGAGAATGGATAACAACAACATAGAGCACCAGTCTGTTGATGGTCGGAACGTAGACACTTCCCCCTTCAACAATGATTCATATTCATCGTTAGTCTTACAGACAAATCACTGTGCATACTGACAGAATCATGGAATATTGGTAACAGATCAAGCATCAAGGATGTCAAGGCTTAGGTGAGTATGTTTTGTTTGAAGTGCATATTATAAAACTAGTGAGATAAAGAAGGACTGAGGATGTGTTCGATGGTCCTAAAGTCTAAGACGAAATTGCATACTATTAAAGTTATTGCTGTAGATCTGAAAGTAAGGATCGAAAGAATTTTCAGTCATAACCCAAGATCAGATCATCATCTGTTATTGTTTTTGTTTTTGTTCCCTTGATCCCAGACTATGTGTCCGATCTAATGGTACTTGAGCTCGTGTTTCTTTTGTCAAACGAACGTATAATCTAACAATGTTTATTCTATGCAGTTGGTTTGGGTTTCAGTTTTAATTTGGCTCCACTGTATCACATCACCCCCTGCCCACCCCTTTCTGCATATATCTTTTTACATCATTCAGTATACCTGTTATAATTAAATTCAGGCTTGGTCTGTGGGATGTCTCAGGGGTGGGGGATAAAATAGCTGATGATAGCACATGATAGACTATACATGGCAACCAGTATGCATAGCCGAGTTTAAAACCTGGAAAGACAGTCCATGTAAAGGTACTATTATGCTTTTTCACCTTCCCATGTTAGCTGAGCCGTGACTCAACCTCATTCGGACAGATCCAAGATGTCAGTGATTAGTAAATGCAAGTGTTGTAGACCACTCTGTCACCTGAGAGCACCTAAAGTCCGAAAATACATCCCCATTGGTTTGTGCCCCCCTACAGATTTCAAAAATGAAAACATTTAATTTGATAAAAAGTGCAAGGAACTTAGTCAATTCATTCATTGATTTATATTTTCTAACCTGAATGTGAGAAGAATTACCATAACACCGTCATTGCCTGAGCATTTCATGCTTAACAAAAGTTTTCAATGTAATAGACTGACATGCTAGAGAACCATTTCCAGTTTCTGGACCAGTCCATTGTCAGCAAAGGGGCGCATGCGATACTAAATATGTACATACATATGTCATCTGCTACCGATATTTACAGTGTTGAATCAAGCAAAGGAAAAGAATGACAAAAAATTTGCCTTTCACATGGATTTAACAAGTGGTTTCATTAATATGTTCATGTGTGCAAAGGAATATAATTCCAAAGTCAACGTTATTGCAATTTACAGAATTATCTGGCAGTTATCGAATAGGATCAATTATGTCATTATGTTTTCAAATGGAAATAAACTACCCCACAGTGTACTGAATATGGCACCATTTTAGTATGGAAAGTCCGTTAAGCATAAAAGATTCAAGGGAATTCAAGTACTTGTGCCATTCTGGTGACAGTCTGGTTAGAAATTATAAATGAATGATTCAATTGACTTAGTTCTGTGCACTTTTTATCACATTAAACTTTTTCGTTATTGAAATCGGTAGGGGGTACAAACCAACGGGGATGTATTTTCGGACTATAGTAAAAGACAGTAATAATATAATATGCAGTAATAATATAATATGCAGTGTCTTATGATGGGATATAAAAGAGCAACTAGAATAACTAACATGCCATTGTTTTTTGAAGCAGTCAGAACAGAGCCAACAAACTTTTAATCTGGTCTATCTGGATTTAATATTCACATATGCAAAGATCTTATAGATGACATTATAATTCATCTGTTTATTAATCCTTTGTACAGTTTCATAGTCCTACCAGGAATGTCAGATACCTGATAACCATAAACCTATAGAATACTACATCAGCTTGTGCTTATCAATTTTTTTTTGTTTACCTAATACAGCACCTTTGTTATATTCACATATGTTTCCTTGCAATAAAAGAAAATATGCTGAGTGACAAGTGCCAAATAATTTCTTGTCACCACCATCTGAAACAGGAAGAGGCATCAACAAGCATGAATTTTTTTTTATTAGCATTGTGTTTATAAGTTTTAATTGACTTTAGACCTGGTTGCAGCAGTGCCTATATAGGGATGGTTTTCTACAGGTTGTGTTTTTCAAAACAATTCTGCAGCCATGAGATGTCCAGGACTGAAAATTGCAGGTCCAGTTTGTTCGGGTCTACAGTTAATGAGAACTCTAGATAAGACTCTAGATGGATGAGTGGTCAAAGGCACTTATCTATACAGATTACTGACATCTGACCTTAACCATGTGGGTTTAAATCTTGGCAAGGCCAACATGTATATGTGAGAAAGATTACCAATAGCTTCTCTTGGTCAGTGGTTCTTCCAAAGGTTCTTTTACCACCAAATGGTGACATATATACCAGCCATGTGCTGAAAAATGGCAATAAAATTATAACGCCACATCCCATTTATCTGTTACCATTTGTTTTCATGTAGTAGAGTAGTCCATCATATACGGTTACTGGACATTATGTATGGCCCATAGTTGTACTTTGTAGAAGGTAAGAAACCTGTGAAATATTGGTCTGATTCTCTGTGAGTAAAAAAAAAACAGTTTGCAGTTTTTAAACTTTGCAGATGGCATGCAACTAGATTATAGAATAGAAGCTTATTGATTCTGCAATCAAATGGTGAAAGGTTGAGGTAAAAGTTAAAGAAGAAAAAGTGCATAATACATTTTTGCATGACCATATATACCTTAATCTGTTTGTTTTGTTTTTATCTTGGCTTATGCTTATGATATTTTAAAGGCATATTGATTTGGGGATCAAAGTTTCAAAGGACAAGATCATTCTGACCACAAAAAAAATTTGTTTTGCATGATAGCTCTGCTTTAGTGTAATTTCCTTGATAAAACTTTGTGGACGACTTGCAGTTAGAGCAAAAAAGGAATGAATAGATTCTGGTTTATCAAGTATAGATCAAGTGTCAACTTGACTATAAGGGAGGAAAAATGGTTTCTCCACATTTTAGTTCAAGATCTTACACCTTGAGCAAAGGCCAAAAGCATTAAAAATTCCTGGTAAACATACCTTAATAGTGCCTACATTGCCTACTGTAGGTTGGAGCATAATGTGTTTCATTTTGGTGCTCTTGTTAGCACTGTTTATATATCAATTTGCAGTTTCTAATTAAACTGAAATGGTTACAAGTAATTTATACATTGAATTTGACAAAGTAATGGGCCATAAATGGTATCACAAAGACATGAACTGCTTTCATTCCAAACCAAATATAAAGCTTTTATAAATGTTTTTTGTTTAGTCTGTTCCACATGCTTTATAAAGTTGAAGTTGACTCAATATTTATATTTCCAACAACTGAGGATAAGATAAACAGATGAGTTTGAAATAAATCTTGAAGAGTTTGAATTTCTGGCAGAAACCGGAGATTCAGAAAGCCTGCAAGTTCTCAGTAGGGAGGGCTCTTATAATTCAGCACACAGTTCAACCTGTATATAAAGGACATAAAGGGACATGTAGCTTTATGAATGTGTGGGTCAGAGAGAGCATGTGATACTGCCCAATCATGTTTGCATGATGTCAGGAAACATCTGATGCACGGCTCAAGGAGACCTTAATCTGTGAGTTAACAATGATGACTATCTGTACAGTAAAAGTCATACAGGTCATATAGATGCTTAGCACCAATTGTTTCAATTTGATTCTACATACCATTAAATGGCAATCATTCAATTTATTTGGATCTTCATACATCCATATTCCTTTTGGAAGGCCATTATTTACATGCCCTAAGAAGTACTTATGGCAAAATTGTTGCTAAAGTATGTGGATATTTTTTAAAAGCACAATCCAATATAATCTAGATTGAATGTCACCCACTGTGATATCACAACGAAAACAAAATGATCAAATTTGATGTGCTCTGTACTTTACTCAGTTCACAGCAATAAAAAAACAACACATTAATAGTAATTCCTTCAAATAAAAATACCTTGACAAGGTAAAAAGTCACATTTAAAAACATTCAAGGGTGCTTTTGGTTGTGTAGAGCATACTTTGTCTCAGTACCAAAGCATGGAATTTAAAGTTAAACAAAAACTCTGATTTATAGCTAAATTGTTTGAAAATGTATGCCATTGTAAACAATAACAGGGAATATGGTGGTTCTGTGGTCTATCTGTGTTTGACTGGCAAACAGAGGGGTGTGGTTTAGACCATGCTTAGTTCATCTGCCAGTATGTGTATCCCTAAATAAGGTACTTCACACCAATTCTCTCTGGAAAATTATAACCTTTTATGTTTTGGTGAGCTACCAATATAAATCTTTAAACCTGACCATTATAAATGGTTAATTTGTGGTTGGATAAGCATCAATTAGGGAGGTTGACATATTGTATACTAATACTGCCTCTGCCTGTAGCTGGCAGTCCCAATTAAGCAATGTGCATGGCATGAATTAAAGCTGATACCTGCAGGTTGATTTGAGATAGTAAATGTGACAGGAATGCTGGGAATGCCTGGTAAATGTAGTTGCATTGGTTTTCTTGTATATACTGGTAACCAAAGGTGATGCTGAAGTGGGGATTTCATCATAAACCAGGAACTTATTAAACAGCTGAGATGAAATGTAACAATGTTGACAATATCAGTAAACTTCTAACTTGACATAATAATTCTCATCAGTACAGATCTTTTCTCAGGATGCTCAAGTTTGTCATGTGAATGCTCAAGTTTGTCATGTGAATACACAAGTTTGTCATGTGAATGCTCAAGTTTGTCCTGTGATTTCACTGCTGTACATGTACTTCACTACTCTTGAGCATTTGTCTAAATTGTATACAAATATGATTTCGTATAAATATTTCAGTGATAAATTTGTAGTCTGATAGAATAGAAAGTGCCAGTGATAATGTCTATTTTGGATGGCAACTGTAGGGTTTCTGCCTGTACTATAATCCTGAAAAAGTTTTGGAAGTTAAATAAAAAATGAATTTAAAATCATGGAATTTCTCAAAACATTTCAATGTTTTGGAAAAGCCATTGAATTTCTGAAAAATGGAGTTCAAATTGATAACTGTCAATTTCATAGAGCACTGAGCACTTATTTTAAAAAAAATCAGTTTCAAACATGACCATAAATAGTTTCATTTCATTATATCATGGTCCACAGGTTCTGTGAAAGGGCTCAGGAAACCCTGTGTGACTGGCAACTTCTCAAAAGCTCCCATCTTAGTGAAACAAATGCTTGCAATGCCAATTAGATGAACAGAATTGCAGGGTTTGACATTTATTGAAGACTCCTCCATATGGACATAATGTTATCATATTTATACTCATGGAAACATTGGATCCAACTGTTGGCTGCATTGGTCCAAATATCAGTATTTCAATCTGCCATTGCATTGTGTGCTGGTAGATCTAGGTCTTCGGAGTTCTTTTTAATGAATAATCAGTAGAACAAATGGAACCAGATGTGCTGATGCATTATGCTTGATATGTCACTTCATCTCATCGGCCAGTCAAATCATTTTTCCTCATTTTTGGAAAGCCATATTGGGTGGTTGCGGGGGGGGGGAATTGCATGGCAAAGATCTCAGAGCCATGCAACAAATCTTTTCACCAATATATCAATTATTTTGTAGATGTTATACATGCATCAGTAGAAAGGGTGATGCTTACATTAATATGCAAGATGGACAACAGTTTATGTAAATGTGTATTGATATGTAATGTATTATATCAGAGTATAGTATATATCATGATACATTTAAAAGCATGCCACCTGCATATTGTTAAGGGGTCCAAGGCAACTCAGTGATCTAAGTTATTCACCTTCACAGATCACTTGCATCTCACCTCTGTCTGCTTGGCTTTGAGTCTCTGCTCAGACAACATGGTTATGTGAAAAATCGTATCAAAAGATTGATGTTAATTGTTCACTGGTACTTTCATTGGTTTTTCTGTGTTCTTCCAAATACAGGATGTTGGCCATATCATATGCAGAAAAATGGAGTTAAAACCAAAATTTGGGGCAAAATAAGTGATTGAGTAAAAATTTTGATTGTAATTGCAGTAGAACTAGTATTTATTTTGCAAAATCAATGTTTTGTTGTTTTAGGGTTTGACGCCATTTTTAAGCACAAGATAGTCTTTACATTGTGCCAGTATAAATGGTGGAGGAAGAATTAAAACTGGTAAAGAACTGACAACCCACAAAAAGTTACTGGCAAGCTTTCTCACATGCCCACATTTGCTGAGCTCAAGGTTTGTACCCACACAGACAGAGGTGAAATGGCAGTGATCTGTAATGGTGAGTTAAGAATGCAGTTTAAACCATACAGATAAGATCTAATAAATACATATAGAATAATGGCTGCTAACACTTCATACAAAAGAGGTACACAATACCCAAGTAAAGCTATGTATTTATAAAATTTTACATGAAGGATTTGACTAAATCACATAAAGAAATTTTCTTTGGTGTTAAGGTTAAAATGCAGAAGCAATTTAATTTTTAACATTTAGTACAGAGCTGTCTCAGAGTGGTGCTCCTGATATATATATAAGGCAGTCTACATTTAATAATGGTGCATTTTAACACTAAGCTACATGTAAGCTTTTGTTGATGTGATGTGCCAGATGTATTGTGTATCATTGAAATGATAGCATTTGATAACTGTGAGTAGACTTAGTTAAGTAGAGGCATACAATTGAATGCACTTTGTATTAGTCTTGGTCATTAAGGTGCTTGGTGCATTCCAAAAAGTATGATTATTTCTTTAAAATTAAGACACACTCAGTGATTGCAAAGAACTGACAATTTAATTTTAGGGCATGGTGGAAGTAGACTAGAATTTTTTTATGTTCTTGCTCTGGTTTATAGCAGCAAATAAAACTCTTATTTTATCTTTTTAAAAAAAATTAGGGAAAAAAACATTTTTGTTTAAAAAAAAGTATTTTGACTCCAAATAAAATCATGACTTACCCTCCAACTCCTGAATTAAATAGTTGTTCCCTATGTTGGTATTTTGTTATGTTTACATACAATCATCCAGATTTTAAATTATTTAAATGGTTCCAAACTGGGTACAAGTAGTAAAATAACCAATGAACTATATTCTTTTCTTGATTTCTGAAGACATGGTGATTAAATCCATGATAAACTATAAAACCTTTATCAGTTAATTTCATTGGAGGGGCCCCAAACAGTCTAAAACGGTCACCATTATAGATCTCTGCCATCTCACCTGTCTGCATGGATTCGAGTCTTGGGTTTGGCCAATGAGGGTATATGAGATAGCTTGCCAGTAGCTTCTTGTGGATCATTGGTTCTTTCTAGGACTTTCCAGGGTTCTTCCTCCACCATTAATACTGCCACCATGTATAGCCTATCTTGTGTTTAAAAATGGTGTAAAACAAAAGTCAAAAGAACTGGTTGCTGTGATTGTATTAATGAAAGATCATGAACAATACAAACAAGATATATAATTCATTGATGCTCATATAAAATAGGTCACACAATTCTACCGAAAATGAATAAACTACATTAGGTAGAAAATAATGGGGTGAGGTGTATATCACAATTTAATTATTTGCATGGAAAAACTTTTGGTTCTATTTCCTTTTAAGAGAAACACAATTCCCTGAAGTCAATAATAAAGAAATTCCTCAGTTCTGTAATTTCAGCATGATCAACTAAGTGAGACTTTATTTCCGTTTAAATCAATCTGTTTTGGCATTATTTGTAATAATCTGTGGTCAGACAGTTCAGTGTTTTATCTCCTTACAATTAAAGCTTGTACAGGATGCATTGTTGACTCTCAATACAGCTAATTTAACATGACTGTCAGGTATGATAATGCTGGTGAGCCAGTACTCTAAGGAAATAAATATAGAAATATACTGCATCACAGTTTTTCAAAATGTTCTCTGCATTGTTCAGCCAAAGTTTTTTTTTTTGCATCTACCATCCTAAAACTAAAAACAACAGTTGACGTATGGTAGATAGTAGACATCCTTGAGAAATGTTTTAAAATTGATGTTTAAAGCAACTGGTTTATTAAAATTTTGAGCCATCATAAAAAAAACGAAAGGAAAACAATCCTCATGAAACTTTATAAGATCTATTTTTTCCACCTAGATTGATGCAGTAGATTTGTTGTATAACATTTTTGCAATAGACTAACCTCAAAAATAGTTTACTTGTGAGTTTGGGTGACATATGGAGGTACAACTCCTCTCTTTCTACTTTTACAGGCTGAAATATGATAGACTGGTTTACTTTGGCTAGCAATTTGCCTATAGAGCAACACCAATTAATTATTCTAGAGTACTTTTGATTGGAAGCTTCACATGTGAATTTTGTGTCGGAACTTAAGTAAATTGACACAAAAGTCGATCATATGCAAGAAAGTACATGTACTGTATTCAAATTGTTTTTACATTGAAGTTTAAACAGAAAAAAAAAATTAAGATTTATGCAGTAGCAATTATCGGATGTAATTGCACTAAGGGTAATTAGTCACAGTTAAGAGGGTTTATATATTCTTCATTTAATGTAAAGCTTGTAGAGATATCAATGCACCAAAAATAACTATTTAGCCTTATAATATTATACTCAGAATGCAAAGGGACTTTTATGGAAAAAATGCTAGTGTGTGTGTGAATATCAACACAAGATGGGTGTGGTCATCCTTCATCCAAACCACACACAGGCTTTTGACTAAGTTGACTCAGATTTTGTCCTAATATACAGGTGAAATGACTGACACTCAGACAATGATTTCATCTGATAATGACACCAATTATATCCTGTTATAAGAATATCATAAACCTTAGGGGCAGCAGTAAGATCAGACTTTCTTCCACAGCTGTTTTGGTTGTTTGTCAATGAGTTCGAATATGGCTACGACATCACTAACAGGTTTAGGTTCTCTGTGTAACAATGCAGATGAAATAGGGATTTTTCAAAGTGAAAACTGAAATGTCTCTGAAAATTGAAATGTGAAAACTTAAGAATGCAAAAAATACTCATCACTACTCTTTTGTCCTGTGCAAAGATATTTTCTGTCATTTTGAAGAGTTGATGTTACTGTTTCTCATTAGCAAGTATATATCTGATTGCACACTGATATACACATGCATGCTTGCATGCACACATACATGAGGTTTTAAACATTTTTTAGAATGAAGCAAATTTATCACCAGTAAAACACAATCCCACATTGAAAACTGGTTTTACGAGGAATCATATATTCCTGTTTAGTCTAACTGATTATGATTGAAAGTGCAGTCAAAGAAATGCAGATATTATATCAGATATGAATCCAGTAAAGTCATAAAAAATTCCAAATTTTTAAACATCCCACCAAATGAAGTGAATTGCCAGTAAAAAGATTAAAGATGGTTGACTTTGACCTTTGACCTTTCATGTCATAATAGATTTCTCTTCATCTCTGAAAAACTTCAAGCATAACGAAAAAAAAACCAATCCAACCTAGCTCATTTGCACCTAAGTCTGGCCTTCCATCAGTGAACATATAGCTCTGCCCAGTTTATCTATATCTGTCATTGGTGCATATTATTGGCCTTCACAGAGTTAACTGTTGATGAGCAGATGTCACTCAGTGCCTCCTACTGTAAATTTGACAGGGTATTCTTATTAAGAATCTAAGGAGGAAGAAAATACATAGTATTTATGTTCCAGCCTAAAAAGGACAAGTCAAAATTTACAGTGTCAGAATGGGTCATATTTAAATTCTGAAGGTTAAAACCTGAGAAAACGCATCTATTGAAAATCCTGCATACATACATACATACATACATACATACATACATACATACATACATACATACATACATACATACATACATACATACATACATACATACATACATACATACATACATACATACATACATACATACATGCATACATACCTACATACATACATACATGCCTACAAACATACATGCCTACATACATACATGCATACATACATACATACATACATACATACATACATACATACATACATACATACATACATACATACATACATACATACATACATACATACATACATACATACGTATATGCATATATTCATGCATAAATATGAGTTTAGGTGTTGTATACATGGAAATGTCTGACATTTCATTCAGCTGTGATTTATTTCACTTAGCACAAGATAAGAGTTTGGGGCTTTCAAGTCTTATGATTTTAAGAGTCATACAAAATTTACATTTTCTCATATAGCTATTGAGATCTACAAAATTTTGCTTCTTTTACTTACTGTCAATAATCACTTATAAGTCGTGTCCAAGTTCAAACGATAAAGAACCTGACCTGCTGTCACATAATTGGCTTACAGATCAGGGTCTGTATTGTTTTTTCTACTGAATAAGCCTGATAAACTGCATAGACTCATATCTGCTGGTACATTGTGTAAGGCAGATATGGGTCTGTGCAGTTTGCAATTGGACTAGTCTTATAAGCAAGTATGTGGGTGGGTAAAGAAGACATGCAGTATGTGAAATGGATTTTTTATAACCGGGGTGGGTGTTACATTGATTATTAAACTTTGGACAAAAATCACCCACATGCTTTATTTATGAATGGATTTTCTATGATGGGGGGGGGTGTTACATTGATTATTAAACATTGGACAAAAATCACCCACATGCTTTATTTATGAATGGATTTGTTAATGCAGTATGCATGAATCGTGGAATTATAAGTGATAAATATCAGGTCAGATTTTGCCTTCCTTTTTCATTTGTTAACTTCCTCCTTATGGAATTAGACCTATACTCTGTCAATGAAGTCTTTATTTACTCCATACACTATTCATGAGAAGGGTAAACAAGTGGACTGAACATAGATTGCATACCGGTTTTAAATGTTAACATAAAATAAAGGAAATTTATACAAGTGAATTCTTTAAAAATTGCAAAACATTAAATCAAAACAAAATATGAATCATAGAAAGGAAGAACATTTACATTAATACTGGATGTCTTCTGAAACTAGATAGGTGGAAATTTTCCAAATATGTGAACATTTTACTTATGAAATAAAGGTTGGGCTTGCATTAATCTGATGCTTGATACTCATGCATTTCGTTGACATCTCACTATGCTTTGTTATATAGCAAGTCCTGCAAGATACCCCATAATACTGTTAAATATTTATATAAAAACTGTATACATGTAAAATTGAAATCTTTTAAAATAAATAGAATTAAACCAACAAAAACTATGGAATTTTTGAAACAAAATTATTGTTTTGTGATATGTAATGAAATTGTTTGAAAAACTGAATGAAGCAAAAGACAGTTAAATTTGTCTTGAAGGTTCCATATATTAATTTCACCTGATGATAGAGAACCACTCTGATGGTAAGAGCATCTGCCTCGGATGCAGGAGATTGTTTGTTTTATCCCCGGTTGAGTCATACCAAAGACTTACAAAAATGGTACTAACAGCTGCCTCGCTTGGTGCTCAGCATTAAGAGGTTAGTGTTTGGACTGGTTGGCCTGGTGTCAGGATAATGTGACTGGGTGGGACTCATGCTACCTGTCTGTGGCATGATTCCCCAGTGCCTGACATCACTATAAACTGCCACACTGTAGACATCATAGCAATATGATTGAGAAATTGTTAAAGCTATGTTAAAAATCATAATCACATCACATCACATAATCACCACCCAGTGGTTTAGAGTGCCCACCTCAGATGCAATAGGTTGTGGGTTCGAACCCTGGCCAATTCATACCAAAGACTTATTTATAAAATGGTACTAAAGGCTACCTTACTAGGCACTCAGCATTAGGAGGTTATTGTCAGGACTAGAGTCAGAATAATGTGACTGGGTGGGACATAAAGCTACATATGTTCGGCATGATGCCCCAGTACAAGATATCACTATAAACTTTCACACTGCAGACATCATAGCAATGCAGCTGAGAAATTGTTAAAGTTATGTTATAAATCCAAATCACACACACACATGATTTTTATTCAAACATTATTTATATGCAGAAATCTTCATAAAATGTAGATACAAATCAAGTCATAACAATATTTAGTTTTAAAAAATCTATCAACAATCTAAAGCTTATGTTGATCAATAATCTCAAGCTTATGTCCAGCTCTCTTCTCAATAATAATACTTCTTTGTTAGATTATCTGCTGATGCAAGTTATAACTGAAAGTTGGCAGAGGAATACAAACATTGTTTTAAGGCCAAACAAAAACTGTTGTGTTTCTGGTCGGCCTACCATCCCTATTTCTCTTTGCCACCCTTTTTCTTCAACATAATTAAAAAACAAAAATTGCAAATCATAAAATATACATAATGTTTAAAAATAAAACCTGCTCACCATAATTGTAAAAGCAGCATAATAGGAAACATATTTTTTTGCTTGGACTAATTGTACATTATTAATTGTACATTATTAATTGTACATTATTAATTGTTCATTATTAATTGTACATTATTAATTGTACATTATTAATTGTTCATTATTAATTGTACATTATTAATTGTTCATTATTAATTGTACATTATTAATTGTTCATTATTAATTGTACATTATTAATTGTACATTATTAATTGTACATGTAGTAATGTAAAGTATAAGCAACATGGAACTAGACACAATATTAAAATTCATATGCGTTTTTATTGGGGGTGGGGGAATAAAGGGTAAGGGACTTTTACTGGCTTAGGTGGTTTATAATTAGCACACAGAGACCTACCAGAATTGTATGGTCCAAATGTAAGAAAATAATTGTTGACTAGACAGATGTATCTTATTTGTTGTCATAAACTTTCAATCATCTTAAATATTTTCTTGTTGACCCCAACCAATCATGCAGTCTAAGACCATGTCACTTCTTTTCTGCACTGATGTGTTTTCATATAGCACATTAGTATATAATGATAATGTTGATGTGTGTGTTGTGTTGTTTTGTGATTTGGTTTTTAACATAACTTTTTTAGTTGTATTGATACAATGTTTGCAGTATGGCAGTTTACAGTGATGTACAATGATCTAGTACTTGCCACATACATGTAGCTGTCACACTCAGTCATATTATCATGACACAAGGCTGATCATTCTTACATTAACCTCTAAATGCTTAACACCTAGCATAGCAACTGCTACTACCATTTTTATGTCTTTGATATGACTCAGCCAAGGTTCAAACCCATGACCTGCATTCAAGGCAGTGCTCTTATCACTTAGGCCACAAGAGTGGTAGTGCTGATGGGAAAAAGAATCATGTACTGCAACTGGCAATACCTCTGTTATTTTAGACAATAAATACAATAATGTATTTGAGAAATTATCCATATGGCCAGATGTGGCCTGTAGATCATATAAAACTCTGCCTGACATTGAATTTTTACTATCAGCCAATCAGAAAAGAGTTTTCAAAAGTATTTTGATTTGCGATTGGTCAAAAATAGAATCAAACTAATGCTAAAGTTGTATGATTTATAGGACTAGAATCATATCGGTAGCAAATCATGCCCTAAAAATATCAGTGACTTCAAATGTTTTCATTTCCTGAGACCCACTTTTAAGTCCCTATGCCACTGTTTATCATTATGAATGTATGTGTGTGGATGTGTGTGTGTGTGTGTATGTATGTGTGTATATATATATATATATATATATATATATATATATATATATATATATATATATATATATATATATATATATATATATATATATTGTATTGCTTATTAAATTTTATCCACCATTAAAATTGTATTTTATATCAAACTTGTTCAAAATCGAGTTCATTTTCTACCTGACCTGGATCATTGATGTTTGTATATTAAAACATGTTTATTTCAGTCTCCAGAGCAATGAAAATTCTCCATGAAATGCCAGGTCCACCTGATGTTTACCACATTTTGTACTGTAATTTTAGTAGCTAATTGTTCTGGAATGTATTACAAGTCTGTGGTCTTAAACTAAGTAATAGAATTACAGACACAAATCTTAGTGTCTCAAGTTCTGAATAAACTTTAGTGGGTATTCCAAAATAAATCCAATGCTCAAAGTATTGATGTGCCTTTGATGGCCTTTAAGTATTGATGTGCCTTTGATAGCCTTTGTTATGTAGTGATATGCCAACAGTCTTTTGTTGAATCAAAATAATATAATCTAGAATATATCAATATTTGTATTTCACTGCAAGTCCAAATATCAATTTCTCAGATTGATAATTTTGAGCACTTTGTGTTTCTAGAGAATAATAACTTGAATTAAAACAATTTGAATAAATAAATTCAAACTCTAAAAAGGTAATGTTTATGGTTTTAAAATATTGTTTGTCTAGAAATTTTTCATTAATGCTGCAAGATCTTGAAACAGAATCAGTCCTATACTGCAGTGTTTAGCATTTGATTTGGGCTACAATTATTTATTCAAATTATTCTCAGGAATTACAGTGTGCTCAGTAATATTTTTGGTCAGAGACAATTGGAATTATGGTGAATTCAAACAAGGAAATCATGGATGATATTGTAATTCATCAAAAGACTGTTGGCACTTCATCAGAATTCAGGCCATTGGTATTTGAAACTACAGGCACATAAACACCTTCAACATAGGATTTTATTTGGAATACCACATAAATTTAATTAGAACTTATTCATTATGACTGGTGATAAAATCCTTTGGGCTATTTTGAAAGTTAATTTGAAATACTGTAAGTTCTTTTTAACATTTTCACTTTGTGTTCTAGGGAAATCAATTATTTGTTGAATTTTACAAAACAATTCATAAGAATTTTTTTTTTGAATTTTATTTTAGGAAAGACTAAAAATAGTGAGATTATTTTTTCTAAAAGAAAATAATTGAAATTATTAAATGTTTAAAATGGACATAAGTTAATTGAATTAAGTACTATTTTATGAAAATTTAAGGCAGTGAATTAAGAACATAACCTTTATGTGGTCTGATCTTTATATAGGACAGCGAAGATCTGATTTTTATCAGATTACAAGATTGAAACTTGCAGTGGCATCCAAATTTTTTTAATTCATATTATTATCATCAGACTTTCTTATAAGCTTGCTTATGCTGGTATTTTTATCTTTTTACCTTAATTTTTATTCACATCCTAGGATGGGCAATTAACCTAGTAAAAAAGAAACATGTTTATTGCACTACATTGCTTTATATGTGATCTTTTTGTCCATAATATATTAAGTGCAGGCCTTATTTACAGAGCATTATACATTTTTATTTCGGTTCTGATCACAAATGTGACCCACCCTAAGTTCAGATCATCCTGATCCATTATATTTAGCCTTGCCAATATATCAGCCCCAGGCATGATACAGCCTTTTTCTATGCTAGTACAAAAGAAAATTAAACCAACTGTACCACCTTAAGTTATCATAGTGAAACACCTTGCATCATACACTGTGTAGTGTTTAATGTAGAATATGATACCCTTGTTGATTGTTTTCACTAGAGAAAATGTGTCAGGTACATTATGGTGGCATTCTGTTGAATGCAGTTTCCCAATCTATTTTCAGCAGCTTTTGATTCATACAACACAGCCCTTTTTATTTGGCTATAATATTTATACCATATCTACTCTTATACAAGCCTTCTTCAGCCTGCAAATAACACTAAGACCCATATAATGCACCAGCAGATTGGGTCTATGTTATTTGTTCTACTGATTAAGACCTACATGACTTGTATAGATCCAGATCAGCATGGTCTTTTAATTCATGGCAGGACAAGTGCTCTGTCCTACTGTATAGTCCTACCAGACCACATAGACCTAGATCTGTTGGTACATTGTGATTACAGATCAGGGTATATTCCACTCATTAGTCAGAACAAACTATATAGACCCTGATGTGATAGACCATTATAATTATGTAGTGCCAGATCAGGATTAATATTGTTTATAATTGGTGTCATCCATGATGCAGAGAACTATGCAAAAATATGCATACTCTAATTTCAGAGACATGAAAATTCCATTGCCCAAGACCTTGGTGTGCACATTTTTAATGGCAAACATCACTATTGAATCTTTATCAAGAAAGTTAGTATCAGTAATGTAGTGTGGATACTGTCTAATTCAGGCCGTGTGATTGTAAAGGGAAAGGTTAGAAGTGGACCTCTAAAACCTTGATTAGCCCAAAATTTTGTTTTGACCTAAAAAAGAAAGACATACAAAAATTGAAGGAAACTGAACTAAATAATACAAAATGAAAACTTATGTAAGCATAGTGAATAGCTATACCCTGACCCCTAAAAACAAATGCCTTTTTTGCACATGATTTTTGGTTTGGTTAGCCAAGCAGTACGGAAAGGAAAGTGCTTGAACTACTAAGGTAGGTAAATAAAAGACATCCAGTCATTTTAATTATTAATTTTTCACTTTGTTTTTATTTTATTTAGGATTACACTGAAAGCATACTTTATCAGATTTGTAAATAAAACGGCTCACCATGGAGAAAATCATTTGTCTGTCTTAAACCTCATCAATAAAATTTCAAACCTTAAACAAAACTGAAAATAACATAAAATTTTATAATTCAATTTCTTTTCTAACCCAGAAAGGGATTAGGAAAGCACTGATCTTAGCAGATAAAGAGATTTTGACACCTGTTTACAGATTGTGTGTGCCTAATTATCATTTTGATCAAATAATTACAGGAATGTGCTCTCATATGTAATTCTTTGACAGGGTCATGTCTTTAAATTTCTGAGTGGTTTGTCACATGTAGTTTTCTGATTTCTGATCATCATACCATAACAAGGGTCCATGAACACTGAAATAAAAAATTTGAAATGAAATTGATGAAGGTGATGGAGCTAGGTTGAACTGGAGGATTTGGATTCCAAAACCTGGGGTGAAGTTTGTTAAAGCTGATTTAAGAAAATTAAGAAAAAGTTTATGTGGTAAAGCAGCGTTGTTTTAAGATGAAAGAGATTTCAGCAGGATAATGGTCATTTCTTTTTCTTTTCCTGTGTCTTGCCAAATTCATTCATTTGCAATGTAATTAATTAAGTCATTGATATAAAAAAAGAAACTAGTCAATTCCTTGATTCCTTTTAGTTATACATGAAATTAAAGGTAAGGCAAGGTAAAGTCATTAAAAATTGTTACCATCACAATCATAATTATCACTGGTGGTCTCTGTTGCCTTAGATTTATATTGAGTTATTATAATACTATTTTGCAATGAATGAGCAATACAGTAGCACTCAAAAGACTATATTTTATCAACACAACAATACATACATAATTGCCTGAATGATTGCAAGGAAAAAAAAGTATTGTTCTTGGCTTTCCTATTCACAATGGCTGAGGCCCCCTTTGATACAGTATATACTAGCTTGTAAGTGAGTCAAACTGCACAGATCCAAATTTGCTTTGTGTGATGCACCAGCAGATCTGGGTCTGTGAAGTCTAGTACAAACACCATAGACCCTGGTCTGCAGATCAGTGTCATTGTTCCAGTTTTACTGATTTATAAGTGAATATAATATAGACAGTACTGTCAAAATCCTATAGAGAACCCCAGTTGTATCTTACTTGTACCTGGGTTCATTTAGTACCATGCAATGTATAATATGGCACATTCTCTTCTTGGATAGCCCCTGTTGATTTTCCATTTGCTCACAGTGTAGGTCAGTTTCTCCACATGCATGATGTGTATGTTGGTAGCACAGGGTCATTGCATTTCTTGTTCAATCTAACAAGTGTCCATGATCACTTTCAGCACTTACTGGTAATGCACCAGGACCTGTGTTTATTGTACTTTTCATTTAAGCAAACAACACTGTCCCTGATCATTTTCAGTACATTATGTGATGGTAGATCTGCATGTATGTGGTTCACTTGTATGTACATTTTGCAGAATTTGAACATCTATCTCATATACTTTTTGTTTGTAATGGTTGATCTTCCTACATTTCTGTGCAGATTTGTTTTAACTTTACCATTTGCTGATACAATGTAGCCATGATTGTGCTGAGGGTCCAAGATTTACACAGGTACAATGAAATTCAAAATGATAGAAAGTGGGACATCTTGCAAAAATTGTCAGTTCCGTTTTTGTGGGGTTTAATGGCAATTTTTTTAAAAGCAAATAACCGCTATATATATATATATATATATATATATATATATATATATATATATATATATATATATATATATATATGATACATGGCAGATGATACATGGCAGCCAGTATATTAAGTGGAAGAATTCAGGAAGAACCACAGTCCTTTGGGAAACTAGCTTTCTCACCTACCCACATTGAAAGAGTCAAGACTCAAACTTACACAAATAGGTGAGATTCAGAGTGAGATGTAAAGGTGAGCACTTTACTTTAGGCCACTCAGCTGTATATGACCCAATACTAGTTTTCAGACTGGAAACTGATTTGAAGCAGATTGGCTATATATTGTTTTCAAAGAATCTTTTTTTCAGTATTTTTTATTGCAAAATTCTAACATTTAAAATTCAAGTGCATAACAAACCTCTGATACAGTTTCATATACAGTGTAACAAGATAATGTACATATATGGGAAAAAGAGCTTGTTTTCACAAGTAAATCAAATGAAGGTTGTAAATTCATTTTGTGCTTATATAAACAATTTATATTTTTTTAACAAATGTTTGCTCCTCATAAGATTAAATCTTTTTACAAATATTATACAACTGAATAGCAATTTTGTCAGTAAAAACATTAGAGATTTTGTTACACTAATATACTTTGTTACACTAAATATGTTACATTATACTAAATGTTACACTAAATATGATGTGTTACACTAAATACACTATGTTACACTAAATACACTTATGTTTTGCTTTTATTTTATTGCACAAATTTCACATCAATATTAGGTTTGACTTCAATGTTTTATGAATTAGCAATACAAGTAGGTCATTTAGTGCTAAGCAATTTGGAGAAAAGCAATTTGTCCAAAGACAAACCATTTTAGCTGACCCAAAGAATTGAACTTGCACTCTTTTGGTTGTGAGTCTGGCATGCTACCATGACTATTTTTCAGCACATGATAGACTATATACATGGTTGATTGTATAAATGGTGGAGGTTGAACCTATGAAAAGATCCCATAAGAACCACAACCCACAGGAAGCTAATGGTAGGCTTTCTCATAAACCCACATTAGCCGAGCTCAAAGATTCAAACCCACATGGACAGAGATGAGATGTAAGTGATTGATAAAGGAGAGTGCTTAAGACATGTCAGCCTCCAGGGCTCCTTAGCTACAAGAATAACAATAACAAACGGTTCGAAAACATAAACATCCTTGTTCATAAGAAGCATTACACAATCATGCAATTTTCATTATTGCACCAAAGAACAGTTTACCTATGATTAAACGGTGTCAATATAAAATCATGCCTCCATATTTTTATCCTTGCTTCATACTTAATATATTTCTCAGCCATCTTGGCCACAAAGCTCAATACCAAAGGAAGAAAAACTAAAGAAGCTATTTGAAAATTTTGGATGAAGCACACAAGTGACTACTTTTTGTGATACTTATATGTTTTAAATATCTTTGGATGAATACAATGACTCTATTAAATGATCTTCCATAGAAAGAGTAAAAGCAGTAATTTGTTCTTGCCTAAGCACAAGTTACATTACTAACAATTGTAAATATTGATCAGTGCAACAGAACAGGAGTGCAATATTGTTACAGACATCTCACTTAAAACTAGGAGTCCAGGACTCCTAATTTGGTAAAATTAGGAGTCCACCAGCAGAAGTTGCAGCCCCCACCAAGCCAGGCATCACATACTTTCTTAAACTTGGCTGCTGTCACATCTGAACTATCAGTTCTAGCATCTTTAGCACAGTTCTGAATCTCATTGAAATCTTAATCATTTTTCTGTTTAACAAAAACACTTGTGTAAATTTGTAAATGGCATTTTTGTCAAAATCTCTTAATTTCAAGTTTGCAGGCAATATTTATACAGCAACAACGGGAAATAAACTCAATAACAGAGATCACTCTGGGCTTCGACAATGTCTGAGAGTGTGATTTTCATTTACATATTGGTGTCAAAATATACCATCTGGTGATATTAGGAAACATTTTTAGTTGATAAAACTGGTATATACAGTCTTGAGTTTGGAGTGGAGAAATTCAAATGCACCATGACATGAAGCCCCAAACTGGAAAATGCACTGGAATCAATTGTTACATAAACAAATCCTTATTTCATATTGACAATCCACCCCAACAATGCATTGTTATATCATAATCTGCTTATGCTGATATCTGGCCCTGATACTGTAAGCTATAATATAGTGAAAATAGCCTTGCAACTGACTAGCTACAATCAACCATCTTTGAGGGCTGAAATGTTAAATGACTAAGTTGACCACATGACAGTGATTTAAAAAAATAAAATAAAATTTATGAAAACAGAAAAATTGTTTTGCTGCAACTTAAGTGAAAACTGATTACCTCTAAAGTACTGATATATATACTAAGGAAATTTTTTTTTAAAAAATTGTCTCATTCTATAATTATTTGATGTTGCCACAGCAATAACAAACAGGTTTTTGTTTGGTCCTTCCAAGGGAACCTTTAGTGGCATCATCAATTACACATGCACTTTCATCAAAGCAAGCTAGTGACACTTGATAAAAAAATACAGCAACAAACTAATAATAAAAGCATTACTTCAGTTTTCATAGTCATTAGAACATATTTATTTTACCGCAAACTTTCCTGTTTGCACCAAAAATGTGCATACCGAGGACTCCGTTGTGGGTGATTTTCTGCGTCTGAAATAAAAAATTCAGATACGCGTAATTTTGTGTTTCCGATATCTCAGAATACATATAAAAATATTAATGGGGGTAATTTACCAAGATGCCATTTGAGATTGACCATTGGTGTCCCAAACAGGTGCCATCTTAAAATTTCCATTGCATATTTTTTATTCTTCTTGATAATATCAGGTATCCATTAGTATCATGTACCTTTTATTCTTCAAGAATGGTCAAAAAAATAATAGTTTCTAATGGTAAGCTGGGAAAATATTATTATTTAATTTTCATTCAGTAAATGCATCCATGGGTGGTGACTACAGTGTTATTTTGTAGGTTCAACCCTAACCCCCTACTCCCCTGCTCAGAATAATGACTTTTTTGACTTGTATGATTCATTCTGTACAAAACAAATTATACCCAAAAGATGGTATGGATATATTCATATAATAAATCTTGTTTCTCAGCTAAGTAGTTGTGTATGATGCCTGGTACAGTGTGATGACCTGCATCTGAATACTTGCTTGCCTGTGTCAGAATTGACTTTAGACAGACAGGGACCAAGGGAATTCCAAAGGCTATAATCTGTACATCTATATTAGTGATCACCTTGAATATTTTACCTGGATACATGTACCTAAGGGATCTATTGTGTATATAAACTGCTGGATAAGCCTAATATAAACATGTGTTTTAGATTGGGGGGAATAGAAGGGATAGAGTAGATAAGGACAGTGGTTATAAAACTTTTTGAAGCTAAGAACCCCATAGTATGTCATCGTCAGATTGAGGACCCCTATCAGCCTATCCAATGATAAATTTGGCCCATAGACATTATTGTTATTATTATTTTATGTAATCCATGTAAAACATCAGTAAGTAATAACCATAGAATAGAATCAATACAGAATAAACAGCTCAGTACTCAGTTGTTTTTATAATTGTTGATGATGATGAAAACTTTGCAAATGTACTAGTTTTATTCTTTTTCGGGACCTGATTGCAGACCCCTTGGCAGCATGCAACGGACCCCAAGGGGTCTGCAAACCACAGTTTGAAAACCCCTGGATAAAGAAATCCTACTGGTTTTTAACATTTTCATAACTGTGCTGTCTTTAATTAATGCACATGAAATACTGATTTTGTATTGAGCTGCAATCCAAATATTCCATTGACAATTTTTCTTTTATTGTAGAGAGAATCCTGAGAAGTTGTTTGAAGTATTTCTGGAAGTTGGCAAGCCAACAGATGAAATAAGTGGTATGTAAATTCACATTCTGCTGACTGATCAATATTTGTGATCACATTAAAATCCACACATGTACATGTAGTCTGTACCAGTCACTCTTTTATCTTTCATTCATTTTCATGTTTTAATCTGGAGAGTGAGTCAGTTAAGTATAGATCCACTGTTGTGGTGTAGTGATTACCTTAATTCATTTCCAATTGATCATACAATGCTGTAATTTATTTCCCATTGGTTGAACATGCATTCATTATGCTGGTATATGCATAAATGTGTTGTCTAGCCCATTTTATTAGAAAAAACATGGTGAATTTATGACTTGAAACATCAAACATTTTGTTCATGTTTTCATCAAAGCTTTTCAGCTCAGCATGAGCTTGACCTGCTGACGAAGTGTTTACCATTTTATGGGATATTGACAGTTTGCTTATTTTATCTCTGAAATGAAGAAATTGCAAAGATTAAAGAGAAACTAAAAATTCATTATGAATATTGATTACCAGTTTCCCTGTATGGGCATAATCTACATGCATGTACAAGAATTGTACCTATGAACCATTCCAGCTTTTTGATTGCTGTTAACAAAAATTATCATTTCTTTTACTCTTTCATCTGTCGATTTGTTAATACTAGAATTTCACTTGTTATTGTCATTTTTCTCTTTCAGCTTATGTTAAGAGTAAATATAGAACACTGACACTCAGTCTGAAACTGTCAGCTCCTGTTAGGGAGAGATATTTGATGCTTTCCTGTGGATTTGAAAGATTTTCTCTTTGCCTGATTAAAGTGAGTCCTGTCTTCCTGATGGTGGAAAAGACCAGTGTTCTAACTTGAAAAGACCTAATGTTGATAAGGTTTCTAGTTCTAAACAGACTCTTAGAACACTTTCACTGGACTTCTGGTCACTGGGCACAGAGTGCTGGTTGTCTGTCAGCATGCAATGCCCTTCAAGGACCAGACATTGGTTTTTGAACTAAACACTGGGTCTTGACCATTTGATTTGGGAGAGGGAGTGGATGAACATGCCCCTTTCTTTATGTCAACATTTAATCTATATTGAGATCAGGGATGACTCCAGTTTTGCTCACCTATTGAGGGAAATGGATTTGAACACTGCGTCTCCATTTTCTGTGTTTCTTGTTAATGCTTAAAGTATTTGGGAACCTCTTTTACCTGGTAATGAGTGATCCTTCCACACCTAAGTATTGAGAAATGATCATCAATCTTGTTCTCCAAGGGGAGAAGCTCTAACATAAGAGTTAGTCCCATGGCCACACCACACAACCTTTTTATGAATGTGGATTTGAGGATCAGAAGGAATAGTTCTGACTTGCCTTGAGGGCTTAAACAAGTTGATGGCCTTCAGAGCTAGTTGACACTGATATGATTCCTGAAGAACCAGTTTCATCAAAACCTTCTCTTCCATTAGAATCCCCATCTCCTTCCAGCCTTATAGGTAGGGCGATGAAGGAAAACGAGATATGGATTTTTTTTATTAAAAACAACTATCTACCACAGTGGTCATCTCGAAAATGTTGTGTCACTACTCTTCGTGAATGGATGTTCATATCAACATGTATTCTCCTTAAAAACAACTTCTGATTATGTCTTGTTGGCCCTAAATGAATATTGTGCCAGTCTGATTTCCAGTATGGCCAACATAGCAGCCATCTTGAAAATGTTTTTGTTATATATCTATAACAGAAAGTCGTATCAAGAAGGGGTTTCCATAAGATTTCTTGTGATATCTTTCCCTAAAATTTTCTCTAAAATGAGTTTCTTGTTGGTTCAAAATAAAATTGGTGCCATTCTGACATCACGACAGCTAGTTGGCAAATCTTTTGGACATATGTGTTGTACATTTCAAATGCATGTTTGAAATGGCATTTTTACATGATGATTTTGATAACAGTGGTACCTTTTTCACTAAGGAAGTTGTTAGCATTGTAGCTAAAAAATGTGTGAGTATTGAAGCTAAAGAATATGTGAGCACTGTAGCTAAGGAAGGTGTGATCATTAAAACTAAGAAAAGTGAGCATTGCAATTAAGGAAGGTGTCAGCATTATACCTGAGGAAAGTTGAGCATTGTACCTAACGAAAGTATGAGTATTGTACATAATGAAGGTGTGAGCATTGCAGCTAAGGTTGGCATAAGTAATGTAGCTAAGGAAGACATAATCATTGTTGCTAAGAAAGTTGAGTATTGTAGCTAAGGAAAGTGATTGCTGTACCTAAAGAAGGTGTGAGCATTATAGCTATGGAAAGTGAGCACTGTAGCTAAGGAAGGTATGAGCAATTCAGTTAAGGATGGCATAAGCATTGTTGCTAAGGAAGGTACGAACATTTTAGCTAAGGAAATGTATGAGTGATATAGCTAAGGAAGGTGTGAGCATTGAAGCTAAGGAAGACATGAACATTGTTGCTAAGAAAGGTGTTAGCATTATAGCTAAAGAAAGTGAGTGCTGTAGATAAGGAAGGTGTCAGCATTATAGCTAAGGAAGTATTGAGCACAAGCTAAGGAAAGTATGAGCATTGTAGATAAGGAAGGTGTAAGCATTGTAGCCAAGGAATGTGAGGACTGTAGCTAAGGAAGGTGTGAGCATTGTAGCCTAGGAAAGTGAGCACTGTAGCTAAGGAAGGTGTCAGCACTGTAGCTATGGCAAGTGTGACCTCTTTAACTAAGGAGGAAGGTGTGAGCATATTGCAGACTAACTAGCTAATTCCTCAGGACTTTTCCATTTTATATCTGGGGCCCTGAGTGGCCTAGTGGTCTAAGGAGCTGATCGTTACGGATCACTGCCATCTCACCTCTGTCTATGTGAGTTTGAGTCCATACTGGTGAGTTTGAGTCAGTAGCCAGTAGCTTCTCATGGGTAGTTGGTTCTTCCAGGGTTTTTCCTCCACCATTAATATTGGTTGCCATGTATAGCCTCTCTTGTGCTGAAAAATGGCATTAAACCCTATTACAACAACCAGCTTATATCATACTTAAGTGTTGAAGAATGAGAATAAAGTAGATTTTTTTTTTGTTAAAATGCACTTTAAGATTTCCTTGTAATACTAAAGAATGTCAGAGCTAAGAAAGATTTTATAGAGGGTACATATTTTTGAATAGTTAAGATATATTTTAGTAGATGAGTTCAAGGAATTGTTTTTGTCAGATCTTAGTGGGAGATTCCTGCTGTTGAATGTAGATATATGTATATTGATTAACCAAAATACAGATGAATTTGTAACCACATATATTTGTTTTATATGTCTGTAGATTCATCAAAATTTCATGCAATCTTTTGTATAAAAGACCATATCTACCATTTTTATGTGATACCAAGTGTGAACATGGTAAATATGATGGGAGAAAAGTTAATGTATTTTTAGGGCAGTCAGTCAGTTCTCCAGTGAATCTTGAATTTAAAAAAAATACAAAAATATATGAAATTTGTTGTCAAAGTAAAGAAAGAACATTATCAAGAGAAACTGAGCTGTCTTGTTTGTGTTAGAGATGGTCCCCAAACATTTTAGAGAATTTTTTTCATTTGTGGTAATAGGGCTTTAGCAAATCTATTGTATCTGGCTCATTTTTTTTAATGAACCTACTGTATTCAGGAGAAGTTGTTGAGGATTAATGAGGCTTCTCTTTTGGGTATACAGCATGCTTGTTGTGATACATATATATTCTGAATAGACCTGTATCTAAAAAGGAAGTTGTACACAGTATACACTTCGACCTGTACATGTATCTGCAAAGGCTTGCTGTCCTGATGGGATTGGAATTGACTTTTTCAAGTGTACTATGCCACTTATCACACTGTCCTTAGTTGCACTGTTTAACAAAGCTTTTGACACTGGTAATGTTCATAATACAAGGGGATGGGTCTTATATAGCCATTATGTTTAATAAAAAAAAATTAAATCCTCATTACCACTACCATATATACTCGCTTTTAAGACAAGCCCAGCTGCAAAGTGCACAGATCAAGATCGGCCATTACATATTATGCTGGTAGATATGGGTCTGTACAGTTTGTTAGAGCAAAGAAAATAGACCTTGACCTGCAGATGCATTTTGTGATCTGGATCTTTCTTATTTGCAGTTCGATTTGACTTAAAAGTGAGTATATATCATATTGTAAAAAAAATAAGCCTTTTGAGTCATATATATATATATATATATATATATATATATATATATATATATGTGTGTGTGTGTGTATTTGTGTATGTATGTATATATATATATATACATACATACATACATACATACATACATACATACATACATACATACATACATACATACATACACACACACACACACACACATATATATATATATTTATATATCTGGGGATTGTTACAGTTACTGGTTCTATGTAGATTTGTTTAAACATTTATGAAAATGGGGCACATCTCTTTTACCTTGCAAGGGATACTTGTTTTTGCAGTCAGAATTTATACTATGATTCTTGGTGTGGTTCCTAATAACATCATACTTCAGTCCATGGGTCATAAATTGGACTCCATTGAGATCCCCACCATTTTACCCCTTGTACACTTTAAAGCCAAGTCTTTAATCAGCCAGCATTGTTTCCCATGACTCATTAATGCCTGCATATTGACTTAGAAATTGTTTAGCTCCACCCTAAAAGTCCCTATGCAGTAATTTAACAGAAATCAGGTTAATCAGATAAATCAAAGAAGAGAAAGATGCTAAGCTGTGGTGGAAAATGCTGGTTTATGTTCAGTGGAAACTGTAGTTTTCCTTTTAGAAAATCTTTTTAAAAATAATACATGTAATTCTTTAGTCTTATAGGAGAAAATTATATAAAAGCTAATTGTTACTGTTACTGTGTAATTTTCAATTCTTGCATATTATATCCTGGATAAATTTATTAATTACCTGAAGAATATCATTTAGATTTTTTTGTTAAATTTAACTTTAACATGTAAATAAACATTTAAATTAACATGTAACTTCAAATCTTCATCATCCTGCACATTTATTTGGTGTATCCCAGGCTACTAAATATATATTTTTGTTTTATAGCTTAGTATGAGATAGTGCAAGGACAGCCTTTTTTCACAGATGAATTTTTCAATACAGTATGATAGTTTTATATGTTTATGTGCTCACTGATGCATTATATATAATTCTCTGGGCTTGATTTTCTGATGTGGGTACATGAGAAAGCTTGCCAGTACCTTCTGGTATGTCGGTGGTTCTTTTGGGGTATTCCAGGATTCTTCCTCCAAGAATTATACTGGCTACCATGTATAGCTTATGTTGTGCTGAGAAATGGCACTAAACCCTACAACAACAACAACACCATAGATTTTCTGCATAACTTAGTTCTTTAGTGTCAAACCAAATGTATTCCATTGTGCTGTAAATATTGTACATAATAGAAGGTCTAAAGGTACATGTAGATCTGTTTTGTAACTAACTGAGTTAGCTTCTCTAAATAAAGTCATTATTATTGACAATAGAGATCCTTCATACACTTCAATTTTGGAATTGGTGAATCATTTTGTTCATGCACAAGTGAGCTGTTTCAGAATGTTTGACCAGATTTAGACATATTTCTAAGAAAACTGTATAGCAGATTGGGTTTTTACTCTATTTTTACACCTTTACATGTGTAGTCTGATCCAGTACCCAGAATTCATTTGGATGAAGACAGACAGGTCATACATATATGAAAGTCAGTCACTTTGAGTGGAAAAGGCAAATATGAAAACCATTCAATGAGTGAAAACATATATGAAAGTCAACCACATTACATGGAAACAGCAGATATGAAAGTCATTTAATGAGTGGAAACAGTATATGTGAAAGAGATAAATGAAAGCCAATCACTTAAGTGGAAACACCACATATAAAAGTCTGAAACTTTGCAAACAGCATATATGAAAGAGTATACATGAAAGCCAATTGCTTTAAGAGAAACAACATATTTGAAAATCAATCACCTTGAGTGGAAACAATGTATATGACAGTCAACTACTTTGAGTGGAAACTATATGAAAGCCACTTTCTTTGAGGAGAAATGGCATGAATGACAGTTAACCTCTTTGAGAGGGAATAGCATATATTGAAATCAAATTATTTTGATTGGAAACAGCATATATGAAAGCCAATCACTTTGAATGGAAACTGTGACAGTCCTTCCAATGTGATATGAAAGCATAGTTTTAAAGTTTTAATCTTTAAAAGGATCTTAGGTATTCTCATTCAGTTTTTATTGTTGGTTATATTTAGTCAGATTTAGAAAGGGCTAACAAGTTGCTGTCAGGATCCCAGAGAAAGTTATTATAAACAAAGTGGCACAAATTTGATTTTGATATTTTTCCCACTTTGCGTGATTAAAATTTAAGCTATCATTATTTTACTGTATAATGATACAAAATTTAATGCCATGATGTAGATGTTAGATCTTTAACGAAAATATTGCTATTTTAAAATGCAACAAATTGTTTTTGTTGGGCTTAAAACCATTTGTCAGCACACGATAGGCTATTCATGGCGGCCAGTATTTATGGTAGAGGAAGAAACCAGATAATCACTGGAAAGAACCACCGACCCACGAGAAGCTACTAGCAGGATAATCACTGGAAAGAACCACCGACCCACGAGAAGCTACTAGCAAGCTTTCTCACATATCCACATTCACCGAATCCTAGACTTGAACACAGACAGAGGTGAGATTGCAGTGATCTGTAACGGACAGTGCTTTAGACCAATCAGCCCATCAGCTAAAATGCAAGAAAAAAAACTCAAAGTTGTGTTGGTGTCATTCAGAGTTATCATTGGATATATATATATATATATATATATATATATATATATATATATATATATATATATATATATATATATATATATATATATATAATATTGTTCCTGAGTAAATAGATTAAAAAGCTGTTGAAAGTTGGCATTTTAGCCAATGTGTTTTGGACATTCCCAACTTTTATTGTGTCCACAGTGAGGATGTCATGATCATCATAATGCGCAATTTCTCATTAGGAGATCATTTGCTGACATTAAAGTCCCTGAGAAAGCATAATAATACATATTGAAAATCATGCAGAAATCCTCAGAAAATACAAAACGAAAATATCAATTCTCAGATTATTATCAGTGTCTGGAATGTAGTATGTACATCATGAATGTTACTGTGCACTACAAAATCAGACAAAATTTTCTGCCAGTATTATTAAGTTAAAGCCAATATTTTGCCATGTATTGAGAATGCATTTGATGACATAATTCATGAGAGAACTTGTAAAAAGAAAGCAGCAACATAATTTCCAACAAATTTCTCCAAATTTTGTAAAATAGTTTCTTGTTTGAATATTACACCTTGTAATTTTTTCAATAATGGCCGATACTAGAGAAAAAGCTTATCTTCTTTGCATCATGCAGTGTTTCTTTTTTGTCTTTCGTGTGATTTGGGTTTTTAACATAGCTTTAACAAATTTTCAGTCATCACTACAATGTCTGCAGTGTGACAGTTTATAGTGGTCTAACTCTAGAGCATCATGCCGCAGACATGTAGCATGATGTCCCACACAGACATGTAGCATGATGTCCCACACAGACATGTAGCATGATGTCCCACACAGATATGTAGCATGATGTCCCACACAGATATGTAGCATGATGTCCCACACAGACATGTAGCATGATGTCCCACACAGATATGTAGCATGATGTCCCACACAGACATGTAGCATGATGTCCAACACAGACATGTAGCATGATGTCCAACACAGACATGTAGCATGATGTCCAACACAGACATGTAGCATGATGTCCCACACAGTCACATTATCCTGACACCAGGCCAACCGGTCCTAACACATACCTCTTAATGCTCACCATCTAGAAAAGCAGCTGCTGGTACCATTTTTGTAAGTCTTTGGTATGACACAATGGAGGGGTTCAAACCCACATCCTCCTATATCCAGGGTAGATGCTCAAACCTATGCATGTGATACATTTATGATACATAAAGTTTGTGTTATTGTGAGCACACAGTTAAATTGCAAACAAAATGAGTCTGTTATCTTGCAACATTAAAAATAACTGTTAGGGTTCCCATGGTCATGGAAATCTTTAAAATGTTTGTAAATTACAGAAAGGCATATAAAGAGCTTTGAAAGTTTTGAAATTTTCATAAGTTTTTCAAAGTTTTGCAAAATTAATGCAATTTGGGTTTTTTTGCATTATCAGGCTGCATTTTCGTTCACTGACAAAGAAATTTTACTGACCTACCTAAACTCAAAAATGGATTGGTTAGAGTAGGTTCCCCTGAAACTTTACAGTTGCACTACATTCTTTGATCATAATGCATTCTAAATCATTTTAGTTGTGGCAAGCAAAAAGAGAAGGATGACAATAGACTGCATCTGGATCACTTTCTGCATTCACATCATGGAATGACATACTGCTGAAATGCTTGGACCATGAAAACAGTGAATACACACAGTTCTTTTAATTCCAATAAAAATATCTCCAAAATTCTATCTAATTTCAATGACCCCACTAGTTGTGAAGGTCACCTATGAATAGATACAATGCACGCATAGGGTACCTCTAACAGCTAGCTTCTTAGTCCAGCTAACTTAAAGATTCAATCCAAGCACTCTTGGCTTTATCTGCATGGCATGCAGCCTTGAAAAACCTATTTAGGAGGGGTCAATCATCCAGTAGTGACCAGGAATTCAGGCCCTGCAAGAATAAAATCACCATAATGCATAAGTTTGGGTAGTTGATCAGAAAAGTTCCCAATGTTGTTTGTGAATAACTTAGTAATGACAGGGAATTTTTTCATGCAGTTTGCTTTCATAGCTTGACCTTAACATGACCTTAGCTATTTGTCAGTTGCTTGACGATGCAGAAATAGAGCAGAAGAAATTTGCTCCATCAAGGTGAAAAAAGAATTTTTCTCTAAAAATGTCTATTGTGTAAATGTTGTGTAAATGTTTTGTAAATGTTGTGTAAATGTTGTGTACATAAGATTGATTTTTCTTTGAATAAACATTTTGGGTAATAGCTTGCCTGCCCACATTCTGCCATGTGGATATTGACCTGTGAGAACATTTTTTTCCTTGAATTATTGAAATTTCTTGAACTTTTCTGCTTACACCTTGACCACATGACCTTTGGATATTGCTCACCACGACCACCACACACACACACAAGACTGCTCCGATGATCTGGTGGCTAGAGCATCCACCTCAGATGCGGGAAGTCATGGGTTCAAACCCTGGCTTAGTCACACCAATGACTTATGAAGATGGTACTAACAGCTTGCCTCGCTTGGTGCAAAGCAATAATAGGTTAATGTTGGGACTGTTTGGCTTGGTTTCAGGATATGACTGGGTGGGACATCATGCTACATGTCTATGACATGATGCCCCAGTGCTAGATATCACTATAAACTACCACACTGAAGACATCATAATGCTACATCTCTCTGCCATGATGTCCCAGTGCTAGACATCACTATAAACTACCACACTGAAGACATGATGCTACATCTCTGCCATGATGTCCCAGTGCTAGACATCACTATAAACTACCATACTGAAGACATGATGCTATATCTCTGTGCCATGATGTCCCAGTGCTAGACATCACTATAAACTACCACACTGAAGACATGATGCTACATCTCTCTGCCATGATGTCCCAGTGCTAGACATCACTATAAACAACCACACTGAAGACATGATGCTACATCTCTCTGCCATGATGTCCCAGTGCTAGACATCACTATAAACTACCACACTGAAGACATCATAATGATATGGCTGAAAAATTGCTAAAGCTATATCAAAAATCCAAATCACACACAAACACACACACACACACACACACACACACATACACATATAAAAGACCAAAGTATGTCAGAATAGGTTTCTTTCTTTACTTTCCAATTTTAAAAAATTATAGTAAGAAACTAACATTCTTTTAAAATCATCAGCTTAATAAGCATACATTTGTAGTACTATTTGCATTGTGAAGTAACATTGTTAAAAATGTGATGATTTTGTGTTAATTTGCATGTTAGGTAAAAATTAGGATTTATAAATTTATGTTAGGTAAGAATTAGGGGTCATAAATTTATGTATTAGGTAAGAATTAGGGTCATATATTTACATATTAGGTAAGAATTAGGGTCATATATTTATATATTAGGTAAGAATTAGGGTCATATTTACATATTAGGTAAGAATTAGGGCCATATATTTACATATTAGGTAAGAATTAGGGTCATATATTTACATATTAGGTAAGAATTAGGGTCATATATTTACATATTAGGTAAGAATTAGGGTCATATATTTACATATTAGGTAAGAATTAGGGTCATATATTTACATATGAGGTAAGAATTAGGGTCATATATTTACATATTAGGTAAGAATTAGGGTCATATATTTACATATTAGGTAAGAATTAGGGTCATATATTTAAATATTAGGTAAGAATTAGGGTCATATATTTACATATTAGGTAAGAATTAGGGTCATATATTTATATATTAGGTAAGAATTAGGGTCAAATGTTTACATATTAGGTAAGAATTAGGGTCATAAATTTACATATTAGGTAAGAAATAGGGTCATATATTTAAATATTAGGTAAGAATTAGGGTCATATATTTATATATTAGGTAAGAATTAGGGTCATATTTACATATTAGGTAAGAATTAGGGTCATATATGTACATATTAGATAAGATTTAGGGTCATATATTTACATATTAGGTAAGAATTAGGGTCATATATTTACATATTAGGTAAGAATTAAGGTCATATATTTACATATAAGATAAGAATTAGGGTCATATTTACATATTAAGTAAGAATTAGGGTCATATATTTACATATTAGGTAAAGATTAGGGGCCATCAGTTTATGTATTAGGTAAGAAATAAGGGTCATAAAAATATGTATTAGGTAAGAATTTGGGGTCATAAATTTACATATTAGGTACTCTTGAAATTGATAAAAATATCTTGGAAGAGTCATGGAATTAGATTGGTTTAATATTGCGGGAATCCTGCACTGTTTCATTATGACATATCCACTCAGTAAAGATAGAAATTAGCACAAATAGTTACAAACTGGTTAACAATATAATGTGTACTTTGCTTCAATATTCATATAGAAATGCTTAGCGTGTCATACTTATTCCCAACAACTTGACAGTTTCCAGTTGCTGTTCTTGTAGATAAGAAGTTTCCAGTTTGCGTCATTTGTTACATACTTGATTTCAAGTGTTCATACCTTTCGATACTGCATTCAGAATGCTTTCATGACAGTAATTCTTTCAGGAAAAAGAGAGGATAGCTATCACATGCTATCCATAAGAGTAAAATTTCCTGTGCAGGCAGGATAGCCTGGTTCATCGTTGTATTTTTAAATGTCAGTAGAAGACTTTAACTATTGATTTTGGGGATACATTCATACAAGTCATTATTGCAGGAAAATCAAAAGTTGGCTGTGCATTTAATTGACTTAGCAAGCAACTTCCTATTGATTTCATATTAAATATCCTAAATATATAAAATGTATACCAGATTTCATATAACGGTAACTAAGTTTCATTTGCTACATCATTTGGATGTTAATGGGAAAACCTCCATGTCTTACATAGTGTTCTGGTTTTTGTGATAAAAATTGATCAGAGATGAAACAAAATAAAAAAAAATAGATTAAATTCTGAAGGGTATAACCTTGCCCTTGAGTAGATTTGATTCTTGCTGATTATGACCCAAAAAATTGGGTTCACTTGAAACACTTCATGGTGGATTGTCACTTGGTATTCTGGCTAACTGACAATTCAACCTAATATTTGGGTTCCTTCATTGGCTGGTATACACAAATGTTATTTAGCCATTGTCCTAATACAAACATATAACTAGGATACATACTGTATATGGACATAAATCTGTAGTTTAACAGTGACAAAATGTCAGTGGTTGACATTACATTTCTTCTAATACAATAAGCTGAAGGGTGTTGATTTATCTGTAGTGAACATATGCCGTATGTACTCATTTATAGGTCAAGTCCATCTGCAAACTGTACTGACCAAGATCTGCCATGGCATAGTGTGCCGGAAGATAAAGGTCTGTACAGTTTGTTTGGAGTAATCAGCTGAACAAATAGTGTATACCCTTGCTTACAGGCCCATTATGTTGTGGCAAATCAGGATCTTTGTTGTTTGCAGTTTCACTCCACTTATATTGTATATATTGATATATGGGCACTTCCAATGACTAAATGATAAAGAAAACTCCTTCACATGGATGTAACAATGGACACAAAAATTTATTTTACATAAATTATATATAATACCACAATAAAACTGCACCACAAATTATGTCAACTTGCATGTTTCAAGTGTATTATTCATTTGGAGAGGGTCAGTTAATATAGTTCATAAACATTAGGGACAAAGCAAAAGTGATATCCTGTTACATTTTCAACCAATTAATAACTACAGTTTTCATATATCAATCATCAGTGTTTAATATCATAGTAAATAAGACTGGCCCAAACAATCAAAGTGTAAATTAAATATACTCAATGATATTTCTAAAATTTTAGGACAAGAATCTTATTGGTATATGTTAATGTACAGCTTTTTCTTCACCTCCAAAAGTTGCTGTTTACACAAAAATGTATGAGGAAATTGTCTCTAATTGTGATTTTTCACAATTAAGTGACACAGTAACATGGAAATATTTGGGAAAACTTTTTTATCTCAAATTCTTAATCATGTTTATTCTTGTTTTTCAGAACCATTCATCCTGCAGAAGTACCCTCCAGATTATAATGATGAGGTGGGATGGATTTTCTAATACAAAAATCAGACATTGGGATGTATGGGAGTATATGAACTACCAAATTTAGCAGAGTGAAACAACTCTATAAAGAATAATAAATGTTATATTCTAGTCAGGTGTTCTTTAAATGAAAGAGTCTTAAAATTGTGCCGTGAAAGTTTAGGTATAATGTATTCAACAATAATTCCACCTATACATGCCTAATTAATTAACACATACATATCTCCCCACCCAACTTTTTTCCCCTTTACCGCCACCCCTCTTTATCTGGACTAGCAATAGTTATCAAAAATGCAAAAGTCTAGCATGCCAACTGCACAGATAGAGACACTGCCAGCCTCACTCTGAACATAATAATTTTCTCAGAACATACTATGGTGAATCATTGCTTGCGAATGTTTAACTTTTACTACTAAATTAATCTCAAAAGTATATTTTTATTCAGCACAACCAACATTTTGAGAAAAAATGCACCTCCAGATTGAAGAGCTGGCTACATACTCAAAGGGGCTTATTCCTCTATAATGCACATGCTGGCTAATAAGACATCATCAAACTGCAAACTGCACAGACACATCTGCTGTCACATATTGCGCCAGCAGAACAGGGTCTGTGTATTTTATTAGGAGTTTTAATTCAAACAAATAGTATGGACCCAGATCTACAGGCGCATTATGCTATGGCAGATTATGATCTTTTTTGTTTTCAGTTTGACTTGACTTTTAAGAAGTCAAGATGGTAGAAGTAATTGGTGTCATTATTATGATGAGTTCTAACAATGCAGGAACTTTGAAGTGCACAGTTTGGTATTATGTTGAATACTGTAAGTGCTCATTTCTGTACTAACTGCTTATTAGATATTGAAACATGCTAGTTAACATTATTTGCTGCACATGTTCACTTTGCACATGAATTTTGTTTTGTGTTCCAGCAATACAAAAAGCAGCCATTGTTTTACCTACACAATATATATTACTTTAATGAATGCATCTCTAACATAAATCTCCCAATCTTGCTTTAAAATGGTAATTACTCTATATGCTTGCATATAAGTACGGTCCAACTGCAAACAACAAAGACCATTATTGACCATGATATACTGTATATACTCGAATGTAAGCCGAAGAATTTAGAAAAATAATAAAGCCTTAAAGAAGAGGGTCAGCTTTTCTGCAGGTTATGCAATTTTTCCTATTTTTACCTAGTCAAGTTGGGAGGGTCAGCTTATATGTTAACAGGCTTATATGCAAGTATATACAGTAATGCAATAGCAGCTCAAAGTCTGTGCTGTTTGTTCTACTGATTAGTCTTAACAAACTGCATAGATCTAGGTATTATGGGATGGAAGATCTGGGTTTCAATAGTTTGCAGTTGGATTTGACTTCTGAGCAATGCTTAATGGCAACAACCAAGTTACCCCTGGGATTGGGTCTGAATTAAAGTCAGATAAATATTAGAATTTCACCATTAACTCATTAACCCTTAGTGCCGCATTTATGGGGCAGGAGGTGGTAGCCTACTTCTGAGCTCTGTAGCGTTAAGGTCACGTGCGACATAATAAAGTGGGTGGTATTATTGAAAGGTAGACTGATGTAGCTTTATGATGATACCAAATAATATGGATGTTCTAGTTGCACTACAAAATACAGAGGGAAAAATGTCACTTTTTTGGACCCAAGTTTTTTCCAGCTTAAATTCTCCTGAAATTGGGATTCAGTTTTGTGTCCAGATTTTAGACTTTCTGGCTTCAGATCTAAGACAGACCAGTCTGAATTACAAACAGACATGTGAACCTTTACAGAAAGTAGGATAAGATGGGCATTTAGAATGAAGAGTGGTCTAAACACAAAAATGATGGGTCTGTTAAGCAAAAACAAAAGTCCAATTTTGATCCTTTGCTCAGGCGAAAGAGCCAATGAAAATTGATGTTTCTAACACAAATAGGCATTAAGTTAACCGAAACTGTTTTCTGAGTCAATGTATTATATAATGTATTCAGAAATATCTCCCAAAATCGATTTCCTACTTGCATTTCAGGCAAAAATGACAAAAACCTCCAAAGGGTTAATGGGTTATTGTCACTGTCTGTTGCATGAAAAGATTCTAATGATGGTTATGATGTAATTTCTAACTTTGTTCTGAATTTATAATGTACTTTATAAGCGAGAATTGTAATCATGCTCACCGTCATTGGTTTAGCATGTTTGATTAATGAGAAATGAGGAAATCTCAAGTCCTTGTTTTAGTAATGGAACATGAGTTCTGTTACTGAATGTGAGCATTGGCCCAATCAATTTCAAATTCTCAGCAGCTACTAGATAAGTTTTTTTTATTGAAAGTGGGAATTTCCCATAGGATTAGATCTTCAATAATATCCATGGCAACAGTTTTTTATTGTTTTATTAACAATTTTTAATGTTTTTTGTATTAAAAATTTTTAGTTTTTTGTATTAATCTGAGTTTCCAAATATTTAAGCTAAACAATTTTATTTTAAAACTTTTCAACTAAATTTTAAATGATTTTTTTCAAAAATGTATAACAAACAGTATGTTTCAGAACAAAAATAATTGTGATTTTAATGATATTTTTGGTTTTCTCAGAATTAAATGTATGAAAAATTACAGACAGTAGAATAATCATGACCTTTTATGTTTCTTGAAACTATTGACCACAGCCCAGTTTTAATTGAATAAATTTTGTATTTGACTTCCTGGTTCGGCAGGGACTGGTTTTCTCAATTCAGTGAGTTATTACCAAGAAAACTTTATTTAAAAAAAAAACACTCATTAAGTACCATTGTAGTAGTCATATTTATTCCTCTCTGAAAGTTTCCCAGGGAATGAATAGGCTATCTGATTTGTTCCCTGGAGAAAGAATCAGCTAGCCAATTCTTTCCCCAGGGGAAACAACTGACTATCCAATTCTTTCTCCCACCAGCGGAAAGTTTCCCGTTATAACCAAAGAGTCCATTAATGAATAGAAACTAGAGAGGAAATAACTGGAGGGGTAAACTAAATTATTGGTGGTGGTGGGGAATAAATAACTAGAGGAGGAATAATTAGGTAGCCAATTCTTACCCCAGGGAAACTTTCAGCAAGGGGAAAATAATTGGCTATTGCACAATAATTATCAAAATGTCTGTTATGCCAACAAATGCTGTTTAATGTTTGTATGCATGCAATAAATGATCCTAGGATGGTATGCTTTTTATTTGGCTTTATTCAACTGATTGGTTTCACAGCAATCCTATATTTTCATTCAGGTGTTTAAGAATTTTTGTACCTTGCCTGTATAGCATTGTTAATATTGGTCAAAGGTGCCATCATAAAACAAAGACAGCTTGCAGCAGTAGCAATACAGAGACAACTTGAGACTTCATGCTTTAGAATTATTTGAATGCATTAAACAATTTTTTTCAGGTTTATTTTGCATAAAATATACAAATACACTGCTTATCTAGAGCTCCGGTGTTTGCATAAAATATACAAATATACTTCATATCTAGAGCTCCGGTGTTTGCATAAAATATACAGATACACTGCATATGTAGAGCTCTGGTGTTTGCATAAAATATACAAAATACACTGCATATCATGAGCTCTGGTGTTTGCTTTAAAATATAAAAATACACTTCATATCTAGAGCTCTGGTGTTTGCATAAAATATTAAGGGCCCCGAGTGGACAAGTGGTCTAAAGTGCTGTCCATTACGGATCACTGCCATCTCACCTCTGTCTACGTGGGTTCGAGTCTAAGATTCGGCAAATGTGGATATGAGAGAAAGCTTGCACGTAGCTTCATGTGGGTTAGTGGTTCTTTCCGGTGATTTCCCGGTTTCTTCCTCCACCATTAATACTTGCCGCCATGTATAGCCTATCGTGTACTGAAAAATGGCATTAAACCCCACAACAACCAACCACATAAAATATACAAATACACTTCATATCCAGAGCCCTGCATTTGCATAAAATATACACATGATTATCTAGATCTCTGGTGTTTGCATAAAATACACGCATACAGTACATATCTGGAGGTCTGGTGTTTGCATAAAATGCATACGTACATATCTAGAGGTTTGGTAAACTTTGCACATTAAGTTGGCAGCCACTCTTTGTTTCCTATTTCATGTATATGTAAGTTTTACTGTGCTTTTGTGTTTTCCAGGAAGTTCTTAAAAGTGCACCCAAATTTGCATTTCCATGCAACACAGAAAGGTATACGTAAGTTTACATATCAATGGCAGATGGTGCCAGTGTATTAACCAGTTAATGCAACTAATATTCTCTGATATCTTACATGTACAATGTACTGATCATTGTCTTTTAATACTTCAAAGTCACAGGACTTGATCATGAAATTTGAAAATCTCATTTTTTTATAAAATTATTACATTATTTTAATAGAGGTATTTATAACTGTTGTTATCGATTTACTTTGAGAATTTAGAAATAGGCATCAGCAATTCTTATTTATTCTCAATTCATTTCATGTTACCTAATAATGCTTTTTCTGATGGTCAGCTTAACGAAAGCTGATGTACAATTTTAAAATGTACATGTACTTAGCAGATTCAGAAAATGTTGGTTTTGATTTTCCATGTGTATACTCTATCATGTATGTAAAATGCTAACAGTCAGTTATAACAGTCATTCATTATAATACCCATCATTATAACACAGTTCCAGTCATAAGGCCTATCATTATAACACAGTTCCTGTCATAAGTCTATCATTATAACACAGTTGCTGTCATAAGACCTATCATTATAACACAGTTTCTGTCATAAGACCTATCATTATAACACAGTTCCTGTCATAAGACCTATCATTATAACACAGTTCCTGTCATAAGACCTATCATTATAACACAGTTCCTGTCATAAGGCCTATCATTATAACACAGTTCCTGTCATAAGACCTATCATTATAACACAGTTCCTGTCATAAGGCCTATCATTATAACACAGTTCCTGTCATAAGGTGAGTATTGTCATGGATCTCAATTCATCAGGGTATACAAAAATTAGATTAATATGTACTTCATTTTTAAGGTGTTTTAATTAAGGTAGTATGCTCTGTGGCTTCCATGGACAACATTATCCGGAGAAGTGCTTCATTAACTGTTCCGCTTTTTCATGTCAGATTTTGTGCTGTGGTACTAACGCTATTTTGTGTGTGCAAAATAAAGAATATTTTAAAGTTCAAGGTCATGCAGCCCTTTTTGTATTGGAAATGGCTAATTGTAAATTTGACATGGTCATTAATCTGGAAAGTTCATTACCTAGATCTCTTATGGTTTCTTTCCTTTTGCACCATGGTTTCTGTAGACTCAGATGGAAAGTACCTTAGATGTAAATTGAAGTACGGTTGTACCATAATATAATTATTTCCCATATGATTCAGCATTAAGTAAACTTGTGAAACTTTTTATCAGTCTTTCTGTCCTTCCATTCAACACTAATCTTTTTACTGTCTTGTCCATGTGGCAGCCATCCGGAAAAGGCATTGCTTTTTACTCTATTTCCATTCTTACAGAAGGGGAAGGGGGTTGGAGGGTCCAAGGTGAGAAGAAAAAAAAGTTTAAATTATAATGATATTATTTTCAAACATTCTTGTGACCAAACTTAATATATGCATTTATTACAGAAAGACACATATACTGTACATAGTATGACAGATTTTGCTTTTTATCCCCAGGGTTAATGTCTGGGGGGTGGGGACTGCTGATAGTGGGATAATATGTGAAAAGATGTTTTTGAAGATGAGACATTTGGTTTGCTTAGATTTTAAGTTTTACATGACCTAGCAAAATTGTAGGAATTCTTCAATGTATATGTTTTCTTGTGTGTTATTCTATAATGATCTTTTTACTCATTTCCTAATCTTGTGTGTGCTTTTCCTGTACACATAGTGACTATAAGCTGCGCATAGCATCCCAATATATGTGTCTTATTTGGCTTTTATTTGTTGCTTTTGTATTTTTCCTTTTCATCTCTGTTTTAGGAAAATATTTACTGACAATCTGTTGTTTGGGGTTTTCTGATTGTATATGCATCTTTCAGTGCCATTACTTAATTTATATATAATTATAAGTTAATTATTTTAGTATCATTTGCTGTCTTTAGTTTCAATTTTTTTTTGTAAAAGAAAATCATTTTCATTTGTACTTAATACAATGGTTCATATGTGGCAAAATTCAACTTACAGATATTGTTGAGTCTGGAAAATGTCATCATTTCACATGTGAGCCAAACACATAACCAACTGTCCCTTGCCTAATGCATTTAGCAAAAATTGTCAAAACTTTCTATGATCAAACTACAATAAAGTGCAAAAATGCTAATTAATTTTAAAAACCCACAGAATCACTCATTCGTTTGAACCTGCCTTATGTACAAACCAAAATCTGCTTTATGTATGAACCAACTTCAAACACTACACTTACACTAAAAACCAACCAAGCCAAAATATGCAGAAGGGATAATTGTGGCTCATGGATAAATGTGTGAATGATGTGACATAATTGAGAATTGTATTACCAGATCACAGAAATAATGTTGATTTATTGAACAGCTTTGTTGATCTCCAGGAATAAAACTAAGAAAGAACTGGGGGTTCTTTTTAATGTCAAGCTAATTTTTTATTGGGTCTTTAAATTTGTTATTGGAGGCAGAAACAAAATCCACAAAAATTGGTGTCCCATGAAAATTTTTGATATTAGATTAATTCATTTTGTTGTTCATTCATGTATTTAAAAAATTTTCTTTTAGTACAATTTTTTAACCAATTATCAAATGTTACAATTGTTATTTGAGTTTAATGATTAGCTCTGCTTGTTGAACATAAGATGGGGTTGTACAGTAGGTCAATGTTTAGCATCCACCAATATCTGCCAGCTGTTTTTGATATTTCTACCTGTTCTAAGATGCTTGAGTGAAGGTCATGACACTTGGCATTAGGGATGATTCATTATCATCACTGCATCTTTGAATTCTAGTATTTATTCTGGATTAGCATATTTTGATGTCAACTTGAACTTTTGACATAGCCATTCTTGTCATTCTTCTGACTCTTTGAATTAAATAAACAATACAGCTTCTTATACAGTTATACAGTGGAACCTGTCTTAAAAGATCACCCCTTCTGCCAATACATAATGGTCTCTCATGGCAGGTGTTCTCTCATAGAAGGTCTTAATGCTTTATAATCAGTAAATCTGTACATGGAGAATCTGGTCTCTCAAGACAGGTGGTCTCTCATAGCAGTGGTCTCTCAGGACAAGTTTTACTGTAACAAAGTTTTGGATTTCTGCTCAGAATTTGTATCAGATTTTTAATTTTCACTCTCATCAAAATTCTGTTGCAGATCTACAAGTATAAAGTAAAATCATATGCCATTGAGCCAGTTAATATGTAAACGAATTTCAACATTGATTTTAAAATCAAAATCAGAAAATCACAACATTTGTTTCAAAACTTCTGTCAGTTATTAATATTGTTCTTTCTTTTTAGCAGATAAATCCCTAACAGAAACATCAGTATTATAAAAGTCAACTGTTATTGTTGATATTTGGATCACAGACAACAAGACGCTTCACATGGTCTTTTGATCAAGTAGAACTGGATATGTTCTGTTATAAACATTCTTCTGACTTGTATGATTACCTAAGAGTCTGCTTTTGGATCTTTGAATTTGATTTGTGACTATGATAAGTTTTAAATAGAAATACTTATTTGTTGGAAGTAAAAATGTCAGTTTGTGGCAATTTGTTCAACAGCAGTCATTATTATAGTTGTGTAAGTCATACCCAGTTTTACATGATTACGTGACCAGTCATAGCCAGTCTTCAAAACATTGATGATACATCTAGATTTTAATTAAGAATGAAGCTAAATTCTGCAATTTATCTACTTACAAAATAAGAAAAATGTTGAAAACTGAAAGAACATGAGATAATATTTATGATTCAGGGATAACATTGGGTTTTCTGAATGTATACAGACTTTCATATCAACATTGAAATTTATTCAGATTTTAGCTGGATCAGATGCACACAGTTTTCCTAAACAATTTCTTCAGAACCAACTAAGGGTTGCAGCAGGCATCAGAAATTAATAATCTGTAGTCTGAATTCTTTTGGTTTAACAACAAATTTACAGTTTCCTTCTACTTATTATATGTACCACAGACAGTTAACAGAATTGTTGTCATTTACAAGATAGCAGTTACACTAGAACTTATCTTGAAAGATCTCCCCTTCTTCCATAAATTATATTCTCTCAAAACAGGTGGTCTCACATGACAGTTCATAACATTGTAATCAATATATCTGTTCTTTGCAAACCTGGCCTCTTAAGACAGGTAGTCAGCAATACCAGTGGTCTTTTAATACAGGTTTTTCAGTATTAATACTTTAAACATTTTCCCCCAATACTTCTTGTATACATTTTGCAAATATTTGTTACAGCAGAGTGTTTTTTAATATAAATATGCTTACCCCATGCTAATTAATAACCTACCTTCGCTAATGATATATCTCATATACAGCTTAAATAAAGAGTCCTTCCTCATTAAATATAACCAATTAACCAGTCTTAGATAAATCTTTGAACAGCCAAATTTTGCACTTGAGATATCTTAAAATAAATAAATTAAACACAACAAAAAATGAATTTGCAGGTACCATACCAACTTAGGTTTTGCAATTCTATTCAATATATATGTATATTTCAGCAGGAAAATGACACTTGTAAATCTTTTTAGTTTTCAGATACCCAAGTGATTTCTTACTATTATCATTTGTATCATGATAGTAATACCCAGCATAAAGTTTCATCTTGAAGTCTAACTAGTCCTAAATGTTGTTTGGGATACTTCAGTATCTAATATGTATTGTGTTACATGAAAACTGTGCCAATATGACATTCAACATTGCCACTAGAGCATCAATATTAAAACTTATGTTATACTCTTTTGAAATGATGGTCATATTGATATGGGTTTTTCACCAAAAGGCTTCTGATAACTTGTAAATGGTGCAAAATGAAAATGGTGCAGATCTGACATCCAACATGTCGCACTGGTGGCCATCTTGAAAATCTTGTAATCTCAGAATGGATGGTTATTTTGATGTGGAGTTTTCACACCAAAACATATAACAACCATAGTGTTATGACTTTAATCATAAATTAAGTAACAAAAACAAAACTAAACAACTAGTGCATTAAACTAAACAAAATAATTTAATTATGTAAGTTAAAAGTGAAAATTTTTGTCCTAAATAATCCTAAAGTTTCTCTCACAGGTCCAAAAGTATCAAGTTCCAAATGATTTCAGTATTGAATGTGCTGATGTACCAATAGTCTTAAATAGGTTGATGAACCAACAGTCTTGACCTATCACAGTGATATAGTTCAGAATGTTTTGGAATGAATTCACAATAACCCCTAATAGTTCTTTAGTCCAAAAAGTCAATTGTGAATTTATGATTCCAGTGAATATTTTTTGCATGATTCCTCCCATATGTGAACACAACAGAAGATGATTCCACAGACTGATCTTAAGACAGGAATGAATAATTTTTTTTTACCACAACATTATATAAAAACATGAGAAACAATAAATGATCATGATATGGGTCACAAATTCACTTCCATATAATTACAACTTTAGACCTTTATTTCAGATATCAGTAAACAACTTTTTAAACATGATAAGCCAGGCAGGTCATAAATATTGTACCCTCAATCACAGACAAAGGTCAAGAACACATAAATATACATCAGAAGATTATCCAGAATAGTGCATCATATCGTTCATGGTGGACATACTGAAACTATTGCTGCTCTTCATTTTTAAATGTTCAGATCAATATGGACCATTTGCCAAAAGACTTTTTTTAAAATGTAGATTGCATAGATTTAAATGATGCAGAATCATTACCTAATTTGGCATAATATCTCCAAAATCATATCATTGCTACTGATTGTGAACTGTTGGTCATATTCATTTGAGGTTGTGACTTGAATGCATGATACATAGTTGATTCCCACTGGAAATACTGCAGATGGGTTTTGTTTGGTTGATCCTGATTAAAAGTAGTGCAGATCTTCCCCTCCCCCCAATATGGCTATGATGGTTGTTTGTATGAAAAATTTGCAATAACTATGCTTGCTGAAGTGATGGTCATCATATCAATATGGAGTTTAAAATAATACACTTTTTGCAGTATGTTGTTGGTCCAATAATAAAATGATGCTGTAAGTTCCTAAATGTCTGCTTTGCTGGTCATCATTATAAACCTGATGGCAAGACTCATCCTGCATAGATGGCTGTATCAAAAAGAACATGAACAGCTGATCCTGAATGAAAATGGTGATGATCTGGCCTCAAGCATGTCAAGCGTGTTCATCTGTGAAAACTTCTGACTACTCTTTTGAAAAGAATTTTGGCATTGACATGGTGTTTTCACATAAACGCCTTTTGCAATATGTATTTAGTCCTGAATCACAATGTGGCATGTTCAGCCAATATCATGGCTGCACTTATGTGAATAAGTTTGTAAACATACTGAACTGAAAACTGGGTAATATTAAAGATCATTGCCAGTATTATTGTATAATACTGAGTTTGTGAACACAGTAACTTGCAAATGAATTTGATTAGTGTTTGTATTTAGCTACATTTCAGTATATAAATTAAAAGTCAGCACTGTGACATTGATATCAGGGTCAAAGGCCTTGATCATGATAATACAAACAGGTTTACATTGATTTTTAAGAACACTGTGGATGCCTCATAAGAATACCCTGCCAATAATATTTATTAATTATTAAATATGGATTAAACTCATTTGAGTATGTAGGTAGATGTAGACAGTATACAAGACAAGTTCAGTCGTCTTCTCATCACCATGATATCCACTTCAAGGTCACAGACCATGGCAGAGAATTTTTTACTGCAATTATCTTGCAGAAATGTCAACTCAAACATAAGAAAATATTTTTGTTTCTAAATTTGATATGTTAGAGTATTTCAAGAATATCAGAGATGATTTAAATGCTAAGTGATTAAAGAATCGAAGACATCTTATTATGACTTCCCACAAATTCGTTTTGGCCAGTAGAAGAACATCATTACCATCAAGGGACTCCAATTCCTGGATTCATAATGAAAACAGAAAGTTTGAAAAACAATTGCTAAATCAAATACAGGCAGTATTTTTATATCAAAATATAACTATACAAGTTTAAACACCTTTTTAATTTTTGTTTAGCATATAAATGTTACCTAATTCTATTCTAATGATACCATTAGTAATTTATAATAAAAAAATTTCTTTATTGACAGTTTCATTTCCACTTTTAGTTGGTGAAGTGGGGGTATTTTAGCCTGTTGAATATAAATGCCTACTAACAATATTCCTTGTGTGAATCACTATTCAGTTTGAACCATTCTTTTATATGCTTTGAGATTATTATTTCTGCTCTTACTGTATTTGTGTATGTATCAGTTTTCTCTTCTGTTGACATAGCAATGATTTTAATTGTTAAACTCTTATAAATTTATATTTAATGTATTGAATTTGCAATCCTTAATATGGACTGCTATGTCTGCTTTACTTTTCTTCTTCAAATACATTAACCAGTCATATACCTTAGTAGTAATACCAGTAGTAGTTCTCCTAAGATATTATGATTAAGTATTCTCAAAGAAACATATTTTACTAGGAAAAACTGGTTCCTCCTTCAAAATATGTTACCTAATCATAATACCATTGAAGAAATACCACATGTAGTATTTCTAAGGTATTGGATAAGTATTCTCCAAGAAACATATTTTACTTGAAAAAGATAGGTGTCTGTAACTGGAAGATGTAGGCTGTGTCAAAAGCATTGCATAGATTTATATACAAGACATACTTGCAAAAACCATGCAGTATATACAAAGTGTATTGACCTTTTCCAGCTGTGCGGTATCCATTGAAATATATTCCACTACACTACACATCAAATCCTTTATTGTTATAGAGGTAATCCAAACACTAGCCAGTTAGATTTCATTCTTGATGTCAAGTGAATGTTATACCAGGTGAAAGAACTAAAGCATTGACAAACAATTTCTTTGGCATTGTTATCAGAACTACACTCAACATTACTCAGCCACTCGCACTGGTGGAATAGGGTCAATTCATTTTGTTCATGCTGTACACCATGTCTGTACAGACACCCTTAGAGATCATTTTACAAATGAAAGTACAATGACATATATAGAAAAATGTTGACCAAATTTGGAAAACTCAAATTGTGAGTCCAGGACTTGGAATTGGAAGTTCTAGACAGACATAAGGTAATATGTTGACTAATAAAGACATGAGGTAATATGTTGACTAATACAGACAGACATGAGGTAATATGATGACTAATAAAGACAGACATGAGGTAATATGTCAGTTAATAAAGACATGTGGTAATATGTTGACTAATACAGACAGTCATGAGGTAATATGTTGACTAATAAAGACAGACATGAGGTAATATGTTGACTAATAAAGACAGACATGAGGTAATATTTTGACTAATACAGACAGACATGAGGTAATATGTTGACTAATAAAGACAGACATCAGGTAATATGTTGACTAATACAGACAGACATGAGGTAATATGTTGACTAATACAGACAGACATGAGGTAATATGTTGACTAGTAAAGACAGACATGAGGTAATATGTTGACTAATAAAGACAGACATGAGGTAATATGTCAGCTAATAAAGACATGTGGTAATATGTTGACTAACAAAGACAGACATGAGGTAATATGTTGACTAATAAAGACAGACACGAGGTAATATGTTGACTAATAAAGACACACGAGGTATTATGTTGACTATTATGTTGACAGACATGAGGTTATATGTTGACTAATACAGACAGACATGAAGTAATATGTTGACCAATGGTTTGTGTAAGTGTCTAATTGCAAAACAGGCAAAAAAATTGGTATCACTTTTATGATGGTGTTTTGGTTCTTGTTTGTTCTTGTCATGGGCATATGTGTTAGCATTAAGTTTGGCATTAAGCTCCATGTCTCTGACACTTGTGTACTGTCATGAAATTTTTCCTATTTTAGCAGGTTCCTATTAAATAATGTAAAAGAAAAATGAATCTACAAAATTTAATAATTTCAATGCCATTTCTGTGAAAGAAAATAATAAAGTCAACTAACACTGTAGAAGACTTCAGGGATTCAGTGCAGGCTTTCTATTGCAGAAACCAGCATGATCTTAATGTATCGTGTGTCATGTAAACCTTGTTTAGGTATGATCCCTTTATTTTTCACACATGTTCAGGACCACAAAATAATTATTTATTTTACATATAATTTTTCTTACTCAGAAAAAAAAAATTTTGTCTGCAAAAAAAAAACATGAAATAAAGTAATTTTTGAAAGTTTTGTTGAGAACCACCTACCCAACCAATGACCTTGGTCAAAACTTCACATAGGAATGAATCACTTTTGAATCATTGTCTATGTACTTGTCTGTACACCTGTCAAGACATCTGTCTGCACCCAAGATTAACCTGTTTTTTAATATTTTTATGTGGTCATTTTCTAAAGTACAGTTAGCCATGGAGCCAGGTTTATTGGTATAGGTGTATCATTTTGATGTGTACAGTTAGCCACAGAGCATGTTACTTGGTATGGGGTTACATATTTGTGTGTACAGTTAGCCAAATAGTCATGTTACTTGGTACAGGGTTACATTTTGTGTGTACAGTTAGCCAAATAGTCATTTTACTATGTATGGGGTACATTTTGATGTCTACAGTTAACCAAATAGTCATATTATTTGATATGGGGATACTTTTAATCTGTACAGTTGGCCACAGTCATGATACTTGGTATAAGGAATACATCCTTATTGGTACAAAAACTGTTTATCAAAAATACAGGATCAATCTCAACATTTGCACACCATAACCAGTTTCTTGTTTGGTTATATTTTTGATGCTTTGGTGCTTACCAATTTAAATTTCTCATTGCCAGGACAACAGTTGACCATTTCACCTTCACCTTGACAGACTTTGAGAGCAAGTACAAATTCGGGTTCTGTCGCCATTCCACAGGGGCTCAAACATGTCTTTGTATTGTCAGGTAGTATACTTAAAATCTCTTGTTTTTTCAGGGTCATTCAATTTTTGCAAACTCAGACCTCTATATTAGAATTTTTAATACATTGCCACAAGTATTTCACTGGTTTTGAATATTTTCTAAATATTTGCAAACATTGTAGAACACAAACCTTGAGCTGTAGCATTGAGTCTTAATCCTCTCAATGTATTCCTGCCATGTTGAATGAAACTAGTCCTGACTACATTTTAAATCACCTCACAACATGGCATTTTGAATGAAACTAGTCCTGACTATATCTGTCAGTGGGAGGGCTTACTGATCACTGCCATCTCACCTCTGTCTGCATGGGTTCAAATCTAGGATTTGGTGAATGTGGATATGTGAGAAAGTTTGCCAGTAGCTTCTCGTGGGTCTGTGGTTTCTTCCTCCACCATTAATACTGGCTGCCATGAATAGCCTATCGTGTGCTGAAAAATTTTGTTAAGTCCAACGACAACAACAACAACAACATTTGTCAGTATGAATAGTTCTAGCCCTGCTTACATGCCATTTTAAATGGGACTAGTCCTGGCTACATACCATTTTTAATGAAACTATTCCTGACTTATACTTATTAATAGTAGTAACAGCTGAGAAGTGGCAGTATTGATGTACAATATAGAAGTCAGCAGGAAAATGGCTTGATAGCCTTTATGGCTTCCCTTTGTAAGATGTTGAGCTTGTTCACTTCCATAATTAGTGAATAATACTATTGACAATAATTGTTTAGTTTACAAATCCTAACGGCCACGAGGTCCTATTGTTCAGGTCAAATAGGCATATGTATCTTTTCTCACTTAGTGTCAATAAATGTAAAAACATTAGGGTACCAGACTGCTAGGAATGAATCACATGACAATCGCTGCCTTTAAAAACACATGGGATTTTGTTTAAATGCAGAAAACATTGTTGTATCAGTCTTGTAGTTGCAACATTGATGATTATAACCAGACATAATTGTCAAGATCACAGGGTCAGCATTGGCTAAAAATAGAACAAAGCAGGGTACCAGACAAATACCAAAAAATCATGTGACAACACACTTGTTGCTTCCTTTACAAAGGCTTTTCGTCCGCTAAACAAATGTTTCGTCTGCATAATTAAATCACATACATTTAGCAACAACCGAATAAATCATTACCAAACATTAACATGTCATCACATCAACGGAGACAATTATTTCAGAAAAGTGTTGTTATAGTCTACAACATTGGGGGTGGGGGGCCTTTACGAAAAATTTTAGGTAGAAAAGACTCAAATAAAACAATTTTATGTTGAAAAGACTCAAATAAACAACATTGTAACCAATAAGGAACTTATTCAGCAGCAGTGGGAAAATGGAGCAAATGGAAAGAGAATTGCATATGTACCAAAATTTAAACAATGTTTTTGAATGGTTTTGCAGTGTGCTGGACAACAACACTCACTCGCATATCACGCTTACGTTAAGAATAAGAACTATTAATACATATTCAGTTGGAATAAGTCAACTATTAGAACAACAGTAACCAATCAATAATTAATGCTGCTTTTAAATGAAGATATTAAATGCTTTAAAAATGAAGTTTTCTTACTGCGTACATTACATATACTTCTCACAAAATAATCGAGTCCCCCTCTGGAAAGGCCACCCATCTTATAAGGCCACTTTCCCGGTGCAGTAGGGTTGGCCATATAAGAGGTAGACTAATGTTCTTTGAAATCACTTTTACTCCTGGTTTATTTATTTAGTGGGTTTTGAGGTTTGGTTGGTTCAACCCACAAGTATTTAGACCCATTGGAAGTTGTTATGCCTGTGATGGAAACAGACCAACCAGCTCATACTGTATATACTTGCTTGTAAGTTGAGTCCAAAAATGTACACTGCACCAACACAGATGTGCTATCACATAATGAACTAGTAGTTCTGGGTCCGTGCAGTTTGTTTGGAGTAATCAACAGAACAAACAACATAGACCTGATCTGACCATGCACTTTGCAATTGGATTTGACTTGCAAGTGAGTAATGATGGTATGAATGAATTTTAAGTGTCGATCAAAAGGAGATTTAATATGAACATGAAAATTGACACCTATTGAAAGAAATGAATCCACGATATTCAGAAATTATATTTTCTTGAAAATTTATTGTGTCAATTTCATGAAATTTAAAACTCAACATCCCACACCATTTAAAAAACTGAATTCATTTATATAAAAAAAATATGTTTTGGGGCTAGAAGGTCTTACTACTACTGAAGCACAATTGATTTTTTTTTTTCTTAGACTTTTATATTTATCATCTATAATTAATCGTTGGTAATAACCATGAAAGCCATAAATGCAAAAGTAATATATGGGAAATAAAAGTAAATTCAATAAAGATTGAAAGAAAGATTCCATCGATGTTTTATATTTCCTCATGATAAATTTTCTTCTTACTTGGGCTGATTAAATATGCATCTGAGAAGATTCACTATATGACATGCTCTCTGGCCGCCTTTTAATGCTACAGTGATAGAAAGTGTCTGTTAAAGGTTAGGTCCAGGTTTTGTTGCCAATAGCTTCAATTTTTGAAACTCTGTCACAATGGATTTTTTTTTATACATGAGTTAATCATTATGAAGCTAAGACAACTCTTTCTGCAACATGCTTACTCAACCTTTTCACCTTGGGGTCAAGGTCAGATGTTTTACAACAATGGTTTGATGATTGGTCTAAACATGAAGGTCTTCACCCTATTGTTAAATCCACAGGCAAATGAAAAGGCCATCAACTTAACTAAATTTTGGAATAATAATAATTATTTCCACACCATTCAGTTTGCTCCATAGCTGCCATTGGTATATGTCCAGATAAATAAGCTGTCTTCAGATTTCTTTGTCCTGATAATGGGAACTTGGTCAGTTCCATAATACATCATTATTTTAACCTTTGCAGTGAATTTTATTATCCTTATTGCTGAAGTCTGTAAAACACCAAAATACATTTTATGTCTTAATTTCTTTAAAAAAAAATGTATTATGTTCATTTATAGCTTCTTGCCATGGTTTGAGATTTTCTACAGTCTTCTGAACCACCTTGCCGAGATAATGAACCGTACTGATGGAACGGATATGACAGTTTTGCTGCGGGCAGCATTGGCTGATCACGTTCCCATACCCAACCAACCAGTCACTTTTGTTGGTCAACAGGAGGTACAAATAAAATATACTGTATTTACTTGTAGTGAAAGGTCCATATTAAATTGATCAGTTATTGAAAAATTGTTTCCTCACAATAATTTAAATTCTACACCACATATCTTAAACATTATACAATGCTTGCATTTTTGTTAAGAAAGATTGTGTGTGGAGAGAGAGAAAGAGACAGAGACAGATGTATAAGACACTTGAAAGAAGGTCTTTTGCTGTTTGGATTATTAGCTGAAGCTTAAGGGTCTTTTATATCAGTTATTAGTCTTGGATTATTTACCTTGAGGAAACTTCATAATTAGGTTGCAGATAGCCAGAAAAACTAAACCAGTTGAATTTAGGGTCATGATGTCAGAGTAATAAGTAACAGTGACCTGAAAAATAGTAAATATCCCATTGTCTCAAAGAGAACAAAGTTATAGTTACCTTGAAAATAGTAAAATGTCTTATATTATGTGCTGCTTTATACTGACTGCAAAGCAACATCGATTTATTTATTGATATCTGTAAACCCTTAACACTTGATGTTTATATCTGCATTTAAGTAGTTTTCTCAGACACTGTTGTTCATACATGTATCAAATATTTAGATGCACAATGTGCATTAGTCCACCTTTCAGTTAAGATTTAGTCACAGTAAACTATTTCTCACATTATTTGGTTTAACCTTGGCTTTGAGTTCAGTTTCTCAAGATTTTGGTTTGCATTGATCAGATATACTTGTAAGTCCAGACCAGCTGCAAGCAGTATAGACCCTGGTCAAATTTGAGAGCAACAGTTTTCACCTTAGAAGAAACTACCAAAGTCATTTCCACATTACATGGTAAACACAACCTGATATGAATTCCTTTCAAGTTCCTGCAAATGATGCTAATTCACTATCAAATATGGCTACCATTGCTGGAAAAACTAAACCCCTCAACAGAATTTAAGCAAATTGTACATAAAGTATCCTGGCTTGAAGCGGTTTTCTGTTTGCCTAAATTATGCCTATCCAGTCAAATATGGCTGCCATTACTTAAAATAGAAAAATCTTAAAATGACTTTACAATTACTGAATGGTACAGACATTGACTTATTTTGACAGAAAGTACCCAGGCAGAAAGGACTTTAATTTATTTTTACAAATGATTCCATAAAAAACATGTGTCTCATTAATAAGAATGCAAACATTTTAATTGACTCTTCTCAAAAAACACTAAAGAAAATTTAGCCAAATTTTGTCAGAATGAACACAAGCATAAAGAGCTTTCAGATTTGGACATTTGATTGATATCTGCTAGTAAACATGACCACCATTACTAAAATTATAAAGACATTTTAAGAACTTGATCTAAAATATTGCTTTTAAAATTTTTACTAAACTTGACAGTAAGACCCGTACTATGAAGGCATTTTGAAATTTATACAGATAATGCCAGTTCTCCATCCTACATTGAAGGGATTACTGATTTATGCAAATAAAGCCCTTATAGATTTGGGCAAATAATGCCAGTTCTCAAAAAAATATGGTGACAAAAAGAACATTTCAACATTTTGTATTTTAAAAAAATGTTATCCAGAATTTGAACTTGCTTTAAAAAAAAAAATATCCTGACATCATTCACAAATGTTACTTATGTGGCATCATATTTGAATGAAGAAATAAAAATTAGTTGAATTGAATTGAATTGAATTAGTTGTCTTAATAACATGCAATGAACAGCCCAAGAAGAAAGAGACAACATTAAACCACGAGTTTGGATATTGGTGAGATGTTATCCTGTTGAGGAATCACAGAACTACTTGTGCTGGTTGACGTATTTATGGGCTGGTTGAGGAATTTGTGGCAGGATGAGGTTTTTTTGGACCAAATAACTTTCATATTTTTCATGCAACTTATATTGTTAAAATAATATTTTATTGGTTTTCCTTGTGTTATATTTACTCCACCTTGTGGCAACTGCTCAGGTCAGGTGGCCTAGTGGTTAGAGTGCTCCTCTCAGATGCGGGAGGTCGTAGGTTTGATTCCCGGCCAAGTCATATCAAAGACTTACAAAAATGGTACTAACAGCTGCCTCGCTATGCGCTTAGCATTAAGAGGATAGTGTTAGGACTGGTTGGCCTGGTGTCAGGTAATGTGACTGGGTCTGACATTATGCTACATGTCTGTGGCTTGATGCCCATATGCTAGACATCACTATAAACTGCCACACTGCAGACATTGTAGCAATATGACTGAAAAATTGTTAAAGCTAGTTAAAAAACAGCACCTCATATCCAACAATATTTTGTTGTTGTTATTCTAAAGTTGCCTGTGACTTGAACCATAGAAAACGAGGTACTTATGTAGGTTACATTCTCCATTCAAATTTGACTTCCGTCAGATAACATGAATTGCTTTATTTAAGGAGTATATTTTGGGTAATGTTGTCTCATGATTTTATTTATTTATGCAAGCTACAGGGAAAATAATTATGGTATTCAAAAGAAATTTGTGTGTTAGTGTTGTTATTAATTGTTTACTTCATTAGTGGTGTGGATTAAAAGTTTCTGTTTCTGCTGTTTTCAGATGTTCAGTTTTACAGCTCCAGACCCCAGCAAAATGCCCAGCATCCCAGCCAGTGTAAGTATTCAGTCATATGATTACCAATAGAACAATTGAAGGAGCTGGGTTCATATGCATTAAAATTTTCAAAATTTATCTTCACAGTTATTTTATAATATTTTGCTTGTAATAACATCAGGAAATTTGACAGAGAAGGAAAGATGAAAATTGTACAGAGCTGAAGGTTTTAGGAAATTTCCACATTTTCTACCAAAATAAAACAAAGTTTTGTGGAAAATTTTGGATTTTTTTATTTTATATTGATTGTTGGTGACTGCTGAATGTTTCATGAAATATTCATCCTTGTGAACCAATCAATATGAAAAGCTTTTCAAAATCACAATTGCAGACAAAATTGTGAGCTTTTGGTGAAACTGGCACTCAAACTAAAAGTTCTAGTTCAATACTGAATATAAAATGATAGTAAATATATTTGTCAAACAGACAAATACTTGCTAGTAGTTACAAGTAATGGCAGGTAAAATACTTGTAAATATTTTACTTTGTACTAGTGTTGATAGACCAGAAGAGCTTATAGACTGGGTCTTTCATCTGTTACGCAGTATATCAAACAGACAAATACTTGCTAGTAGTTACAAGTAATGGCAGGTAAAATACTTGTAAATATTTTACTTTGTACTAGTGTTGATAGACAGAAGAGCTTATAGACTGGGTCTTTCATCTGTTACGCAGTATAAATTCATCCATTAGCACATCATCTGTCATCCAGTCATCATCTGTCATCTGATATCCATTAGACAGTTGTACAAGTTTGTTATGCTACTCATCAAACTATGTTGAAATGTTACATGCATATCACAGGGTCTAGTTCATGCTAAACAAAACTGGTGCCGCTTGGAAAATAAATTTTGTCATAGAAGCCACAATCTTGAAAATCTTATTTCTACTCCTGACTGGATTGACATATCAGAACAGATTTTCACAAAATGGCTTTTTATGATGTCTAGTTTGTCCTAAATGAAAATGGTGATGATCTGATATCCAATATGACAGCCACACAGTGGAATTCATGAAAATCTTGTTATCACTACTCCTTCTGAGTGGATGGTCTGTGTGAGGTTTTCACTAAATGACATTGTACGATGTTTGGTTGGTCCTAAATGAAATAGATGCAAATCTCATATTCAGCATGTTCACCACAGTTGCCATCTTGAAAGTCTTGCATCGGTACTCCTGACATTGTGTTTTCACTAACAGACTTTTTATGATGTCCACTTGGTCAGAAATGAAATGGTGCCAATGTGTGGTTTATTATGGCTGTCACAGTGGCAGTTTGAAAAACTTATAACAATAATAATGGTCATATCAACATGAGGTTTTCACTGAAAATCTTCCTTTATGTTTTGCTTATCCTAAATTTAAAATGATACTGATCTGACATCCAATATGTTTCCTTCTTGAAAACATTGTTTTCACTACTCTTAAATGGAAATTCATTTTGACACTGGTTTTTTATCAGAAGAGTTCTTATGGTGTCTGTTAGGTCCTAAGTGAAAATGACCAACCTTTCAATGACAGCTGTAGTGCTTATCTTGATTGCATAGTTATCTCTACTCCTTACAAATTGATGCCTGTATCAACATAGTTTTCACCAATAGAATTATTATGATACAGAGTTGGTCCTAAATGAAATGGTCCCAGTCATTTATCCCTTATGGGTGCCATGAAATCTATCCTAAACTCTTATTGCTACTCCCCTGAATGGTTGGTTGACTGTTATGAGATTGGGTTTTCACCAAAAACTTCTAATGTCTACTTGGTCCTAAATGACAATGGTGCAGATCCCACATTCAATATGGTAACCACAGTCGCTAATTTGAAAATTTTATTGTCATTCAAGAATATTAGAGATGTTATCCAAAATCAGAAATTTAAAAAATCTAATGATCTTATCTTGAGTTCCTGGAGATTCTTGAAAGCACCAATTTCTTCAAGAAGCTCTTGATTTAATAAGTAAAACTATTTTTTAATATTCTTTTATTAAGAAAGATACTTTCACTTAATTATTAATTTTACTTATTAAAATATTATTACTTATTAATCAACTTCCTTAGTAATTTAAATTAAACACAGAATTAAGTCCTGAGTTTTAATGTTAAATGATCTAATCAGTTCCCAGTTTTAAAAATTAAATGTTTTCATTATCTAAGTATAAGCACATGGATTGTCTGTTCTTGCAGAAAATTGTTGAAAATACCTACAACTACAGGCAAATATCCCCTTATAATGACCTTTATTTAGTAGTCACCAGGTTTCCAAGACAATTCTTTTTCTCCCCTGTGAAATTTCCTCTGGTTTCTTACTGTTTAAAGTGGTCACTGGAAAATGTCCCAGCAAATGAAGCATTTGTTTTCCAATTTAAACTGATGTGTGAACATGCCTCATTTTGTTTATATTCACTCTGCCCAAATCAGTCTTTCAATGTAACTTGACCATGAATAATCTCCCAATTGCATTGTTTTAAAGAATTAAAATAAAATCACAACACTAATTAGAAATTTCTTATTGGGGTAAGTAATCAAGGTAAATTTTCATTCTTCATACCTTAGAGAAATAATTTTACCCTAAATTTTCTTTTGTTAATCAAATTTTACATATTCAACAGTTTGCATTTATTGCATAGTGCATCTGGGAGACCACGATTGTGGTAAGCTCCTCCTACAGCCTGACTATGATGCAAAAATCAGTGTATTTTAGTGGGATACTAGCTTTACTTGCTTATACGTTGCATCAGATTTCAAACAACATAATTTGCCTGCGGATTAGGGTCTGTGTTGTTTGTTCTACTGATTATTCCTAATAAACTGCACAGAACTAGATATGTCTGATTATTATGTAATGGCAGTTCTGGGTCTGTACAGCTTGCAATTTGACTCTTATAAGAAAGTATATATGGTAATTTTTGGAATTAAACACAAAAATTAAAACAAATAAAAACAGCTTGAATATTATAATAATATGGAAAGTCTACATTCATATGTATGTGCAAATTGCATTGTGGTCCTAAAAAACACATACCAGATCATCATTAAATATCCATCTATGTTTGAAATGTAAATGTTAACAGGCATTTAATTGTTAGGCCTTTTTTAGTGATGGCTACATTGGACAATTTTAACTGTTCTTACACCTAGTGCAGTTGCAGTCATTTTTTTTTATCATAAATTCAATGCTGTCATTTGTTCTTTATTCATTTGATATTTAATTGAAATATACTTTGAACAAGGTGTAATACAAAATCTATAGTTCTCTCCCTTTATACTAGCATCTCAAAAATGGGAAACCCAACTTCCATAAATGCATTCCATCCTGTTTAAAAGGAACAAACAGAAAAAGAAATGATCGATGAAAGTAAAAATACACAAATCTGCATTCACTTCAGAGACATGAATAAAAATTAACCAGATGATAGATGAAATGCAAATTTGAATGGAATGTGGATGAAACACAAATGGAATACACGTGAAATGCAAATGAAATGTGAATTAATTGCATATGTGTTAAACTGCCATATTCCAGAGTCTGTTGGTTCCAGTCATCATGCTCATGTACTTAGGCATAAAGATATTTAACTAACTAGCAATTAGTGTGTCTGAATAAAATTAAGTAGTTGAAATTTAGTTAAGAAGATAGTGTTGGATTAGGTTTATGATTTATGTGAATGTTTGTCCTTTTCAGAGAAATTTAACAGAGTATTATAACGCCATTGATACCAACAATATGCTGATAATTTTTGCAAGGTAAGCTATTTAATACAGACTTAGACCCATTCAGATGGGAAATTTCACACTTGATGTGGAATAACGATTGTTAGGATATTCAGCAATAACCCTGAATGAGTTTACAGTAACACTGTACATGTAACTTGTGTCTATCAATGATTGTTATGAGCTTACAATATGGATGTACATGTAACTTGTTTCCATCAAGACTTGCTATCTTCAACTTTTAAAAGCCCACAGAACTAATTTCAGCCAGGAAACATTCTGGCCTTTCAAATTTCTATACATGATATCAGTTTCAAATCCGATATGTCCATCATTGCTAAAAATATTAAATATGTACAATGACTTGTTCTCAACCACTGATTTACTGAATTTGACTAGAGTTTAAAAAAGCATCTTAGCATTCTTTTAAATTTGTACAAATTTTATACTGATGTGTCCTCATATTTTGTTTAGATGATGACATTCAGCGATAAAATATGGCCTCTGTTGCTACAAAAAAAAAAAAAATTTAAATAACATCCTAAGCAAATTGCTAAACAGAATTTGACCAAGTTTGACTAAAGGCTATCAGGTTTATACAAATAATATCAATCCATCACTGCATTTGGCATTAGTTACTAAAAATAGAAAGCTTTGAATAACATAATTCAGACTATTCTCAAAACTTTTCTTGATAATTGTTTGAGCAGTATAGATTGTACATTGTAATTATAACAACACTTTCAAACTATGACACTTTCAAACTGACACTTTCAAACTAAGCTCCTTAGCTGTATGGATTGTATACTGTAACTATAATAACACTTTGAAGCTGAAGTAAAAATGAATACTGTCATTGAAGTAAGTGTGTACCTTTTACAGGTAATTTGAAAATCAGAAAAATTAAAAAATTTGTGCCATTTACTGCCAGAATAATTGACATTTTAAAACAAAATTAATATCATTAGTTTTCAACACATTTAACATGAAAATCCATTTTATTTGGTAATCTATGCTTGCACATATTTTATGATTTTCAGTATGTTGAAAGAAAGGAGAATTCTAGTCTCATCAAAAAAGTTGAGTCGACTGACAGCTTGTGTGCATGCTGCGGAGGCTATGATTTACCCCATGCATTGGTGAGTTTCTCATTTGGTTGTATGGTCCCAGTTTCACTCAGTTCTCAGACAGTCTCTTTAGGTTGAGATTATTATCTTTTGAGGCTCTTAATCCAGAAAAATGATTTGTCCAGATATAGAACTTGTAAATGGTAATGATAAAAATCATCAGAGTTGAATTGTACTGTCATTTACCATTTAACTTTGTAGGAAACAGTAAATCCATTAATTTCAGAAAATCTGGAGATTTTCTTCACAGTATAAACATGATTATTTACAGGGAAAAATTCATTATTCTGGATAGCCTATACTTTTTCATACATTTCCATGTTTGGAAGACCATAAAAATCTTAATTTATTCTTTTTGTTTTCTTTTTTTTTTGGTGAAGGCAACTTGGTATTCTTAAATCGTGTAAATAAAGCAGGATTAGACATTCGTCCTGGCCGAGTCACCCATCAGTAAAACTTTTGGGAGATTAGTGGAATCTAGTTTGTAGCTAATCCATCGGTACATGAAAGACAAAAAATAAGAAGGAGGTGGATGCCTTAATATCTGTCTAAGAAACTAAAAAAAAAAACGAACAAAATTTTGACTCACCAGATATAACATGTTCCTGGTTATTAAGATATTTGACACAAATATGATGGTTATTATTGGTAAGTACTGCAAATGGCTGCCTACACAAGATAATTGCATGTTGCAGTCACATAAATCTGATGTGCTTGCCTAGAATAAAAAAAATTGCCACAATACTTGTCAAAATTGTTGGCATTTATGATAGTAATTTTTTATTCTAGATCTATTGTAAAGATAGAACTGATCAAGAAGTATCTGATGGGAACATACCAACGATTTCAAGATAGTCATTTCTCTGGGATAACCTAAATCTGCCAAGAGCTTGTCATTTTTTTTACCGACCGCACTAGTCCCTGCTGATGAACAAACTTTCCAGCATTGAAACCTGTACAGTATTAGTATAGTCTATTTGCAAAACTAAAATACCAGTGATTCATAGCTTTCATCCAAATTTTGTTATTGTCTTTACATTGATTAAACATTGAAAGAGTTTGAATTTGACCTTTTCAGGTTATCATTGGCAAGAGTTATGCTCCCTGCTTGCCCATTCTCCTGCTGTTTCCACACAGCATTATTTTTCCAAGGATTGTTGGGTTTCAGTCAAATGTTTGATCTTCAACCGCCTACCGCATCATTTGGCAGAGTGATGGTCCCTGATTTGCCATTGTGCTAAGCATGAATTCCACACCATAAGATTATCAAGGAGATTTGGGTTTCTAGCATATATGACATTCACCTGGATATTGGAAAGACCAGGAATGAGTTGAATGTAATATCTGGCTTTTTTTGAGTCAAAGTTGACATGCAGCGTTATAGTGACAAGACCACACATAAATTTGATTTACAAGATTCCACATTATCTTGAAGAAGATATATGGCCCCAGATTATCTATCCACTTGGTTTTGGTTTCTGCAGCACTACTTGTTGGATTTTAAGGAAATCACAACTTTATATGATCGGGATCACAAATTCATCTGATTTTCATTATTTAGAGGAGTTATGGCCCCTTAATGCTTATTCTTCTTTGTGATAAACTGTGCTTTTTATGATGCAATGATTACTGATAGCTCTACTTGAATAACATTTCCTTATCAGTCAGGCATTAAAATCAAGTACAAAATATTTTGTGTTAATGATAACTGATAGTTCAAAATGAATAACTTTTCCTCGTCAATCAGGAATCGAAATCAGGTAACAAAATATTTTGTGTTAATGACAGATTGGATTAAAATTATCTGTTTTCTTATCCTTATTTTATGTGTACTAGGTTATACTGAGTGGTGTTAAAATGAGAGAGAGCCATCATCCTAACTCAGAATTCAGGAATTATCTTATTTTCATTTTATTTCATATTTACAGGCAACATTTATACATTCCTGTTCTACCTGAGAGTCTAATTGATTATATCAGGTGAGTTTTCACTTCATGTGGGTCTTTGTGCCAGGTTGTAAGTACACAATGGATTCAAGAGATAAATCTAAATTATTTAAGATCAACAGTTGTATTGACAATTCTACATCCTACTGAAGTAATTCTTTTATGGAAACAGCCAATAAAATTATTGTATTATTTTTTGCCGATCAACAGTAATTGACAACCACAAAGATAAATATATGTAGAATATGTGATGCTTTATCATAGCATTGCTAACCTGCTATGAAATTTTGTATACACTTTCATCCCATGGACTAGTTGGTTCTAAATGAAAATGGTGCAGCTCAGATATCTTATATAATCAACAGAGTAGCCATCATTAAAATCTTGTTATCATTACTCCTGAATGGATGGTCATATCAACATGGAATTTTGCAAAAATACGATATTTAATTGGACCTTTGCGAAAATGGTGCTGATCTCATGTCCAATATAACTGCCTTGGCAGCCATCTTGGAAATCTTGTTATTGTTAACCCCTTGTGAACAGAAAGTGTTATTGACATGGGGTTTTGACCGAAAGACTTCTTATGATGTTTGTGGTACAGATCTGACATACATTTTTACTGTCACAGCAGAAATATTGAAAGTCATTTATATTTTAATACATCAGATCATTAATAAGCATTACAGTAATATATATAGATTAAGGCAGTGAATGCAATTATTTTTGGAAGAAGGAAATATTGTGAATTCACTAAATTTTATGGGGTACCAATTATCATAGATTTCTTGATTGCCATTAACCAGGAATTTAAAAACCCGATAAACAGTTAACTGATCTTTTGAAACAGTAGGACTCCTTTCCTAATTCATGAATTTAGGTCCCAGCAAAAATGTAATTTTTTTTTTTAGCAACAATACTTCACACCAAAAAGAATAAATTCAGTGTCTCTGAATAATGAGATGGGTTTTTTTCTTCACAATAATCAGTTTATCTTCAAAGGAAGTGCATCACATATAATGATTAATGAGACAGTGGTTTGAAAGAGTATAATTGCCATGTTAAAAAAATATTCACCAATTTGGAAAGAAAAAAGAATTGAATTCAAAGGAAGCATACAATATTTGAATCATGAGGTAAGTTATTATAATTATATTTGCATATGATACTTTTTAAGTTTTGTAATACTTCTAGTTGATATATATTTTTTAGACATAATTTTTATAAATGTTTCTCATACCTTTTTCTTCAGTATTTAAAAACATTTTCTTCTCTTTTTTCAGCTGTTTTAAAACTTTTCCACAATTTCAAAATATTTTATTTTACAACTTTTCTCATCCCATCTTTGACACCAGCATCAATCAAAGAATCATTTGACTTCTGTTTCTCCATTTCCTTTCAGTTACTTAAAATGGAGCTGTTCTTTACCAAATACCATCTCTGCTTGCCTCCAACACAGCATCACATTTCTGACATGGCTGCCTTTATTGGTAGTGAAAGCATTTACATTGCGTGTTCACAAAACTCTTCAACTTCAGAGAACACTCATACTCGAACTTTGATCAGAAATTTACCATCCCTATTTATCTTTTTTCAGTCGAATAGATCAAAGCTTTCAACTCTACAGTAGTTGGATCAGATTATTCACTCTTCATTGATGCAAAAAAATGAGTTTGAGTATATACTTGAGGTTAGGAGTTTTGAGGTCAGGTCAGTGTAATTACTTGATATTATATTGTTTACTCAATGCTGCATGTGATTACTACATTGTCAGGTTAAAGTGATTACTTAAATAATGCATGTGAATACTGTACTACCTGGGTCAGAATGATTACTTGCATGTGATTGCTCCATTGTCAGATGAGCATGATTACTCAATACTGCATGTAAGTACTCACTTCTGTTGCAATACTGCATGTAAGTACTCACTACTGTTGCATGCAGTTACTACATTGTCAGGTCAGTTTAATTACTAAGAGCTGTATGTGATCTCTATTTGGCCATGTCAGTGTGATCATTCATTGCTGTTTGTAATTACTACACTGCCAGGTTAGTGTGATCATTCATTGCTGTATGTAATTACTACACTGCCAGGTCAAAATAACCACTCATTGTTGTATGCAATTACTACATTGCCATGTCGTTTTGATTACTAAATGCTGTTTGTAATTACTACACTGCCAGGTTAGTGTGATCATTCATTGCTGTAAGTAATTACTACACTGCCAGGTCAATATAACCACTCATTGCTGTATGTAATTACTACACTGCCAGATCAAAATAACCACTCATTGTTGTATGCAATTACTACATTGCCATGTCGTTTTGATTACTAAATGCTGTTTGTAATTACTACACTGCCAGGTTAGTGTGATCATTCATTGCTGTAAGTAATTACTACACTGCCAGGTCAATATAACCACTCATTGCTGTATGTAATTACTACACTGCCAGATCAAAATAACCACTCATTGTTGTATGCAATTACTACATTGCCATGTCGTTTTGATTACTAAATGCTGTATGTGATTACTACTTTGCCAAGTCAATGAGACGACTCAAAGCTGCATACTGCCAGGTCAATATGAATACTAATTACTCATGATCATTACTTCCTCAATTAGGAGGTATAATTGCTTCATTCGCTGAATTGAAATTTGTTGAGATGTTTGATTGTTGTGGGGGGTCTTTTATCCCTGTATTAACAAATATTATTCAACGCTACCACCCTAGCTTAACAGGCTTGAGGCAGCTGTAATTATGTGACTTGAAGTTAGTTTCATTCAATATAGCAGATTGTAATTTAAAAATAATAGTGACATTTAGTTGACTGTATGGACAAGTACATTAGTTGACTGTGGACAAGTACATTTAGTTGACTGTATGGTGAAATACATTGAGTTGACTGTATGGACAAGTATGTTTAGTTAAGGTCAAGTACAGTTATGAAACTGCATAGACAAGTACATTTAGTTGACTTTATGGCCAAGTACAGTTAGTTGACTTTATAGACAAGTGCATTAGTTGACTGTATGGATAAGTACATTTAGTTATGGAAAACATACAGTTAGTTGACTTTTTGGACAGATACAGTTAGTTGACTGTATGAACGAGTACATTTCATTTTGTTCCTATTTTTCAGTGCTCCAATGCCATATTTAATAGGTGTTCATCACACTGTTAAGATGGTACGTATTCAAATCTTTCCCCTATCTAGTTATGCTAAGTAAAAGAGAACATACTACTTCGTTGCCACTATCTGTTTCCATACAGTAATTATCATGTATGGTTATGTGTAAGACTGATCCAGCTGCAGACTTCATAGACCCAGATCTGCTGTCACATAGAAGCAGGTTTGGGCCTATGCAGTTTGTTGTAAATAATCAGTAGAATAAACAGCATTGACCCTTTTCTTTTTGTGCATTAAGCAATAGCAGATCAGTCTGTTATTTAAGGTTGGGCTTGACCAATATGCAAGTACATAAGATACTATACACAATGCAAATTGAAAAAGAGTTGCATTACAACAGAGACTGGTTTTGCACTTGTAGAAATCATTTTGGGTGCAATTTTTATATATGTACTTTTCCGTATATGCTTCAGTAGGTCATATCTATGTCCCCTTGTATCCATGCATCTGTCACTATTATCCTTATGCTGATTATGATCTCATATTTGGCGTGATAGTGTAGTAGGATGAATAGTTAACAATAAAGATTTCCAGTCATGAATGCAGCCCCAAGTAGTAGAGGGTAGGGGTCAAAAGGGCACATTTCTTCAGATTTGTTAACCAATCATGATACATTGGTGGTACATCCATTACCTTGCAAATTCTGCCCTCACAACCTTGCTTTAGAAACAAAATGTTAATAAGTCATATATTTGCCAAAGTGGGAACATAGTGATGATCTTCTTATGGATAGAATGGTTGGTGCCAGATCACATCAATTCGTTAGTTTTGACTTTCAGTGGAATTTGTGAACTTACTCATCCTACCCAGTAAAAAAAAAACATTGAAGTATATTGGGCCGGCACTGGTTCCCAGCTCCATCATGACACAGAAGAGGCTACAGCAACAATCCATTACTAGATCTCTGGCACCAGCCGAAGATCATCAGTTATACCTGTAGTGAATGCCTAGTGAAACTTTTGACCCAACATGAACAGACTCCTAGCCATTGTTCAGTTTCCTGCTCTGACTGTTTCATCAGCTGAATCTTTTCAGCCCTCTGTTGGGATTGTCATATCACCATACCTTTCCATTTGAGACACTCACACTCACAAAACACCTACATTTATCCAATCAGTGCAGTTAGTAGAAAATTTAGCATTCCATGTGTTGGTCCAGTATATCTGCCTATGTAGCTTTCATCTCCTAAGCCTTTGGCCTCTTGCCAATTCATGTATAATTTGATCTCTTAGTCATGAAAGAGAGTGGAAACATCTATGCTGAAAAGACTTTGTACCACATGATAGCTAACTCCATTGGACAGACCAAGGAGATGTAGCCCCATCAGTGATAATGTCATCTATTCAATGATTTTTCATATTTTCACACATGGATGGGAGGATTGAGGTCAGAACAAAAACCCTCCAACCTTCTTGTGAAATTTAACTTGTTATGATCAGAGGCTTTGGTCCTTTAGTCCTTAATTGGAATCTTTTTTTGGACTCCAACATGGCTGAATAAAGCAACCTTTCGAACCAGTTTATCGAGCTTTCTTGAATCACTTCCAATATAAATACTGCTTCCTATCCATTCCAGCTACCACAGGTACGATCTCAGAAATGAATGCCTTATCAGTAAATCTGAATTATCAGCACTTCCACCATGATTATTGATGTTCACACATGACAGCCACTGCATTCATTGTCATGAATCTGACTGCCTTTTTGGAGTAAATCAGTCCTCTGTATTGAAATCTCTTTCTTCTTTGGGCTCTTTTTTCTCTAAGGGTATCTACAAGATCAAGTTAGAGCTTAAAAAAATGTTGCTCATAGAGGACCAAGTCAGTAATAAGACAGATCTCACTGGATTGCACCACTCAAAGGTAGTGGGGATGATCTTTCATCTCTGGTCTTATCATCCTGGTTACAATGGAATATCCTCTCTTTTTATGAGGAACTAACTAAAGTCCAATGCATTTTTTTTGCACACATTTCACATAGGGCAGTCAACATTATTACAGCATTAAAATGAAATGGCTTTCTAACTGACTCTTCCAAAATAGCTCTCTCTGACTGGAGTGACCTATACCAGCAGCACAACAGGTTACATTCCCAGACCATAAAGCAGATTCATCGTAACAGGGCTGCTCTGCTTCCACTGGAATTACAAAGTTCATATTTTTCTCTAAAATACTTATATGCATAATGTATGTGCTAGCCCATATAACACAAGATTTGTAGTTACTTGCATTAGGAAAATGTAGACAGGATTGACTCTATAATAAAGAGATGCAACTTTCTCCTTATACCATTCTTTTAATGTATTATGATTAGGTAACATATTTGAATTAGAAACCTAGTTAACAAGTAAAATATGTTTCGTTAATACATAACTAATCATAATACAGGAGCATCATTTAAAAAGCTCTCTCCACAGCTATGTCCTGGAAGAGCAGGCACATCTACATAGTAATAGATGAATTTATATGTTTTTGTGCCATTCTCTATCCAAGGGGAAACCACTGACTTGTACTTTGCACTGACCACTGACTTGCACTTTGGTAAGCAGACAGCATATTGCTAAAATAAGTTTGGGAAGGCTTGATTCACTCCTAATTTATTATGTTGGTTAAATATTATTGATGAATTATATTTTACTCCAAACTTATTTTATATATATATATAAACTTTTATTGAATCATTATTGTAGAGTGAACAGATCTTACTTAATATGAATATATACTTGATTACAAGTCAAGTCCAACTGCAAACTACTCAGACCCAGACCTGCCTTAACATGATGCACTGGCAGAACGGGTCTGTCCAGTTTGATAGCAGTAATCAGTAGAATAACATAGACCCTGATATGCCGGTGCATTATGCTACTGCAGATCAGGATCCTTTTTGTTTGCAGTTTGACTTGATTTATAAGTGAGTGTATACAATACATATATTCAGCTTCAATGATCTTGGATATAGGCTTGTCAAAACTATTAGTGTTTAGCACTGTCTCTTGGACACTTTTGCATGCTGTTGTCAGTCCAGTTTGACATATAAATACTTTACAATGAATACTATACTATTCTGACAGCCTGCCATAATCTCATTTTGTTTCTTGTCTAATTTTATAGTGTATATGATTTTGGTAGAGGTAAAAGGGTATAAGGTTTGTGTCAGTTTATTATGAATGGATTGGGTACTGCTTACAGCAAATAGTATATGATTTTGGTAGAGGTAAAAGGGGATAAGGTTGTGTCAGTTTATTATAAATGGATTGGGTACTGCTTACAGAAAATAAAGAATGCTGACCTAGGTGATGCGGTTGTGGTGGATGCTGACAACAACACGGTCATTACAGATTATGATGATGTGGATGATTTGCCAGAGGAAATTGTAAGTATTTCTCAGTAAAAAAACTTAATTTTCCTATAGTTGTAAATATCATCGTTACTAAAAATCACAAATTAAAGACACAATGCACGATTTATTTGGTGGACAATAATACCCCCGCACATAACCACAGATCGATATACAAACAAAATTTAAATTTTTGTCCAATAATCTTCATGAAAATAAATAAACCTAACTGAACTAAGGTAGTCTGTTGCATTCTCAGACAAGTGCTAAGATATATATTGGTGTAGGGAATCAGATAAAATTTCATTAGTGATTTTGTTTTTGCAAACCAATAAAAAATTATCCATTAAAATTAAAATTATTTTTGCAAACCAATAAAAATTTATCCATTAAATTGTCCACACCATAATTATCTCAACTGGGGCTGTGCAGGAATGGCTTCATTATTTAATGTGTATAAGACCTCTTTTGGAGTATGGGTATATCATCTGGAATCACTGCACCGATTATGGACAACATTGTAATAGAATAAAATACCAGCTGAAGCAGGAAAAATCTTTGGAGGGGGGACAAAATCTACATCATACACAATAAATTTTGGAAGTGACAAAATGGAAAAGATATTTAACAGGACAATTCAAGCATAGATTGGACCATTCTGTTGAATTAAGCAGAGTGTCAACATTGAATGTGGGAGGTCACGGGTTTGAACCCATACTGAGTCATATCAAAGGCTTATAAAAATGGCACAAGCAGCTGCATCTCTTGGTGATCAGCATTAAGAGATTAGTGGTACGACTGGTGTCAGGATAATGTGACTGGGTGTGACAGGATGCTACATGCTTGCAGCATAATATCTCTGTGCTAGATGGCACTATAAACTCATACATGCCAACCATTACGCTTTTGGCATAATCATTACGCTTTTTTCACTAAATTACGCATTATGCGTAAATGTATTTGAATTACTCTTTTTCGGTATATCCCCCTCCCAAAAAAATGAATAATTTGTTTTCTCATTTTTATTAACCTCCCACTTATCGCACAGAATCTATTCTAGAAAAGATGGCTTCTGTGTATCTATGACATAAAAGTACACTTGTCTGTAGACTAGCAGTGACCTTCCTATGTGTTATTTTCTATTTATGGAAGCTGCCCTATTTCCAAGAAGACCTCTGTTTCTATTTATAGCAGCTGTCTTGCTTAGGACAGAACAGACTGGTTTTCTAATTTTTAATCTTTGCTCACATATTCTTTGTTTTAAAAAAATGTGAGGTACAGAACCATTCTGGCAAGCTTTCTTACATACCCACATTAGTCAGACCGGAGATTCGTACCCATACAGACAGAGTTGGGATGGTGATGATCCATAACAATGAGCATTTTAGACCACTCAGCCATTATTTGCCCTTATGTGTGTTTTTCAGACCTGTATTTCCATATTGAATGCCTTTTCATTTTTTTTCTGAATGACAACCCATACACATTTTTATCAAAATGTCTTTATTATGTATAGCACAATATTGTTTTAGTGGTGAGTTTGACTATCATCAGAATCATAATCATATATGAAAATGATGGAGAAATTGAGCATTGATTAGTACTAATTGCAAGCTGAAATTAAATGACAACCTAAATTTGGGTACAGTGTCTGTTATAAAAATAGACTGCAGGCTTACCAACACATAAAACTTCACCTCTAAATGCAGAAATGAACAAAATTGAAACCAAAATCCTTACAAGTAATCTCACAATTAAAATTAGTTGTTTAATGATGCTATATTTGTTTATTCTATCATATTTCTACTGGTATCCTCACCTCAATTATGTTGACTATCAGTCCATGCCAAGAATGTGTTCAAAAACCTTCTCCATTTTGGATCAAAACCGTCATTAATTTGACAAAATGATCAAATTGAAATATTATATGCACAATTTAAAATTTTCAAAAAATTTCTGTGCTAAAATTGTATTAAAATTTGGGTACTTCTTTTTTACTGACATAGAAGTGCCACCCTTAATTGCACTGGCAGAGGGGAGAAACATATCCATGTGAATTGAAGGCGTTTTCTTATAAAAAATATGTAATTAAAAGAAAGACTTTACTTTTGGAGATGATATAAGAAAATATTTCATTAAATAATATTACTGTTCTATCTATCTGTCTATCTATCTATCTGTCTATCTATCTATCTATCTATCTATCTATCTATCTATCTATCTATCTATCTATCTATCTGTCACTCTGCCTTTTTGTCAGTCTCTCTGTCTCATTATTAGAAGTTTTAATTCACACATATCTTATGTTTTGTATCTTCAGGAGTCACACTTGAAGAAATATTTGAAGAGTGAGAAGGTGAAGAATTCTATGCAGGGTACTGGGGATGCCATATCCAAAGCATTTATGATGGCACTTGTCAAGCTCATCGGTAAGTTTTTGTTTCATCAAAAGTAGTCATTTCGAGAATAAATCCCAGATTAGTCTTGTTATTTTTTTTCTTCACATTGTTACCGGAAGTAAGTAATCTGCAAGTTATATTCCTGGTCTTTCCAGTTATATAGAGTAACAGATCGTATATACACAATTTATTGTTCAGTCTGCCTTAGTAACTGCTGAGCATGAATATCATATTCTTATCTAATATGTATAAAGTATTCTGAGTCTCAGGTGGAAATTTCTATCAACACTGGTATGTATAAAAAATTCTGAGTCTCAGGTGGAAATTTCTACCAACGCTGATATTTATAAGTACTCTGAGTCTCTGGTGGAAATGTCTACCAACACTGATATGAATAAAGTATTCTAAGTCTCAGGTGGAAATTTCTACCAAAACTGGTATGTATAAAGTATTCTGAGTTCCAGGTGCAAATTTATACCAACACTTATATGTATAAAGAGTCTCAGGTGGAAAATTTTTACAGACACTGCTGTACATAAAGGTTTCTGACTCAAAGGTGGAATATGTCTACCAACACCGATGTGTTTTATGAATATGTAATTAAGTTTTATTTTATTTCACTACAAGGTATCATATTGTATCTACTAGATTTCTTTTAGTTCAGTCCTTTTAAATATGATCATGTAGTAGATTGCTTCATATTATTTTTAGCTGACCTTAGTTCAGAAACTTGGTAAACACTAAGTTAAAATGATTGGTCAGTATCAGTGTCATACTTTGCTTGCATGATCACTATGTGTAAACAGTGTTTTTTTATTATTGGTTCTTAATTGGGGCTACACTGGCGTATGTGATAAATGTCTTGTAGTAAGTGACCCTATGACCCATTGTATGATCTAAAATTGTGTTTAAGACTGACATTTTTAGTGATTTTGAGTTCATCATAAAATATACCTTCAGGAGCTCAGAGGTATTTTCTGTTGTTGCCAATTTTGAGTTATTTGTTATTTAAGAATAATTTATATTCTCTGGAAAATAAGTGCTTCTTCATCAATGCTTTGGACAAAGACAGTCAGTGGAAATTATTTGGAATTCTAAAGCAGGAATATTATTCTTGATTCACAAAATTTAACGAGGAACTATTGCGATTAGTACAGCGATTTCATCTGATGTCATCACCTTCCATATTGGCACTTCATTAAGATTCAAATCCGAATTCAATTAGAACTATTTAGTGATGGGACTTTTATTTTCAATTCTAGAAATAATTTTTGGATTATTTTCACAAACCATAAGTCCTATTTTCTATTTTTACATTGTTTTTTTTAGGGAAATAAATTATTTTTGTTAAAATTTACAAAGCTTGTTGACCTCACATTTTTTTTTGTTACTTTGAAAGAGCCAAGATTTGTAACATGTGTATGAAGGATTCAGACTCACAGGTGGAATTTTCTACCAACACTGATATGCATAAAGGATTCTCACTCTCAAGTGGAAATTTTTTACAAACACTTCTGTACATAAAGGTTTCTGACTTGCAGGTGGAATTTGTCTACCAACACTGATATGTTTCAGGAATTCAGACTCAACAGGTGGATTTTTCTTCCAACAGTGATGATTATAAAGGATTCTGATTCAGGTGAAATTTTCTACCGACAATGATGTGTATAAAGGATTTTGACTTTGCAGGTGGAATTTTCTACCAACAATAATATGTATAAAGGATTCTGACTCTCAAGTGGAATTTTCTACCAAAACTGATGTGTATAAAGGATTTAGACTCAAATGAAATTTTCTACCAAGACTGATACATATAAAGGATTTTGACTCAAAGAGAAGAATTGTTTACTGACAATGTGCATAAAAGTTTCTGGCTCACAGTTGGTATTTTTCTGGTGACACTGATGTTTATAGATGACTTAAACTTTAAGTATAGTCTTATTTTTTTAAAAATATTGTGTTCAATTGCAGTCTCTAGATTTTCCAATCTCATGAAAAGTTCTTTTCTTTTAAGGTGGTTATCGAGATGCACTGAAGTTCCAGGAAGGTGAGACTATCACCTTCAATCCAGATGCTTTTATACAGTCAAGACCACTTTCAATGCAGCACTTCCTGGAAAACATGTTTCATTTGCAGATCTTTCAGCAGGTATATAGATTCATATGTTATCTTAAATAAGATATAGTGTTGTTATTAGATGGAATTTTTAATTTTTTGCAATCATGCATAACAGTAATAGGATAATGGTATCATTTTGTCTTAGTAATGTTCACAGCGCATAACAGTGGAAGCATGTGGATACTTCCTGATATTCTATGTCATGTTTTGCATGGCAACTTGTAGAACACTTTAGTACAAGTCACATGGGACATGCATGCACATTTACTCATTTTAAATTAAATATAAATTGTTCTTTTAAAATTTAACACTAATTTTCTTTAGCCAAATTCTATTCAGTCCTTATTATTGAATACTCTGCACCTTAACTGTCACCAAGAAACTTGCAGATGAAAATTATCTATTGCTATGGAATTTTACAGTGGTGGCCATGTACTAAACTTGGGTCAAAATAAGAGCACATTGAGTGGAATTGTAAAAATTGAAGGTGATACGATTTTGTTTTTCAATATGTGTAGCTTTCATTGTGTCATCACAGCACTCAATATTCAATCCGGATTGTACTAGATCGCACCTTTAGGTTCATTTCATCCAAGAATGTCTATGTAGTTTAACATGGATTTTGCCATATTCACCTCTTGGGGCATCTAAATAATGAATTTCCAAAGGAATATGGATGTATATAAACCTAAATGAAGTGAACGCAGGATCAAATTTTAAAAAGTGACACCCATTGCTTAAATAATCTGTGTTGAATGCCTACATAATGTATGTGACGTTTACTATGCATGTCAATAATAATAATATTATGACTCACTTTATATAACCAGGTGAAACAATGTCATAAAGGATAAATAAAGAAGTGCAGTTTTGGTAAGACAAATAATTAATATTTCAGTGATTTTAGATTTACCTGGTCCAACTATCAGCATACCAAATGACATATTTACCTGGTCCAGCTATCAGCTCACCAAATGACATATTTACCTGGTCCAGCTATCAGCACACTGAATGATGTTCCTTGACATTGTAGTTTTATATCTACACAGAAAGCATTTTTACAGGCATCCAGTATAACAATTGTGACCTTGCAGTTCAATGGGACTAATAAAAAATTTAATTACTGTATCTGCCAAAATATTCTTGCATAAGTGTAATGAGTATTGCCCATTCAAACATGTTGGGATGGTGCCGTCCATTTTAGTGCAATTTCATAGAATAACTTTTGGAGAATGGCATGGTTTGGAGTGGATGTTAACAAATAGCGGGACATGTTATTAAGGCTGTTCTATTAAAACATATATGGGATCCAGGGAAAGCATATTTAAAGCGGGGTACTCACACATAGATGCAATTTAGAACTTTCTTTTAATTTTACTACGAACTTTGTGAAATCAAAGTACCCTGGCATATATTTTTAAAAACTGCTTTCCATGGGTATGTTTAAATGGAACAGACTTTAGCCTTTTCTAATGGGATAGAGGTATTTGAGGCATGTCTGCTTTTACTGTTGTGAGAGTACCATTGATAGCAATTTTTAATTGGAAGACCATTTGAATTACTTGGCCAGAACATCTGAATGATGTGGCCAGACCATCTGAATGACTTGGCCAGACCATCTGAATGACATGGCCAGACCATCTGAATGACTAACCCAGACCATCTGAATGATGTGGCCAGAACATTTGAATGACTTGGCCAGACCATCTGAATGACTTTCCCAGACCATCTGATTGACTTTCCCAGACCATTTGAATGACATGGCCAGACCATTTGAATGACTTGGCCAGACTATCTGAATGACTTTCCCAGACCATTTTAATGACATGGCCAGACCATCTGAATGACTTGGCCAGACCATCTGAATGACTTGGTCAGACCATCTGAATGACTTGGCCAGACCATCTGAATGACATGGCCAGACCATCTGAATGACTAACCCAGACCATCTGAATGACGTGGCCAGAACATTTGAATGACTTGGCTAGACCATCTGAATGACTTTCCCAGACCATCTGAATGACTTTCCCAGACCATTTGAATGACTTGGCCAGACCATTTGAATGACTTGGCCAGACTATCTGAATGACTTTCCCAGACCATTTTAATGACATGGCCAGACCATTTGAATGACTTGGCCAGAACATCTGAATGACTGAATGACTTGGTCAGACCATCTGAATGACTTGGCCAGACCATCTGAATGACTTGGTCAGACCATCTGAATGACTTAGCCAGAACATCTGAATGACTTGGTCAGACCATCTGAATGACTTGGTCAGACCATCTGAATGACTTGGTCAGACAGACCATCTGAATAACATGGCCAGACCATCTGAATGACTTGGCCAGACCATCTTAATGACTTGGCCAGACCATCTGAATGACTTGGTCAGACCATCTGAATAACATGGCCAGACCATCTGAATGACTTGGTCAGACCATCTGAATAACATGGCCAGACCATCTGAATGACTTGGTCAGACCATCTGAATGACTTGGTCAGACCATCTGAATGACTTGGTCAGACCATCTGAATAACATGGCCAGACCATCTGAATGACTTGGTGAGACCATCTGAATGACTTGGTCAGACCATCAGAATAACATGGCCAAACCATCTGAATGACTTGGTCAGACCATCTGAATAACATGGCCAGACCATCTGAATGACTTGGTCAGACCATCTGAATAACATGGCCAGACCATCTGAATGACTTGGTCAGACCATCTGAATAACATGGCCATACAATCTAAGCTGGGCTTTCAGTAGCTGTGCCTCAGAGTTAGGAACACTGGCCCTATTGAGGACTTCTAAATTGTACACTCTGTCTTTGCTATCACATGTGCATGATTGACCATAGTGAGCGAATGTAAAATTGCTGAAGCTGCTTCACATGCTTGTGGTATACAGACCAGGTTTCACAGCCATAGAGCAGGATAGCAGGACAACAGCTTTATAGACCTTGATTTTGGTGGGCATCCAAAATGTCTTTACCTGCAGGACTTTGATATAAAGCCTTCCATTGGCTTCTCTTGCTTTTCCACTCCTGGCTGTAATTTTAAAGTACAGCAACCCATATAAAAACAGTAAAACACAAATATAAGTATGGTTTGTTCTGACTTTACCAAAAATGTAAGCAATATGTTTGCTAGTAACATCTAAGGTAAACAGTAATGACAGACAACACTGGCAGTGGGCACTATTTAATTTCCCAGTATTATTTTCAAATTATTAAAATCCAAATAACTATAAACACAAATATTGTGTATCTAGTACCGTCCTGAAATGGAAAATACATTGAGCACACCATATATACATTTGCAAATGGGGATAGTGGCATGAACATTTTTAAATATTTGAATTGACAGAATTTTTATGTACAGCAAACATCAAGATTCAAACTTTACTCCTAAATTTATTTTTTTTAAAATTGTATTTATGCTTACAAGATGACCACTAGTCTGCATAAATCAAAGTTTCAGTTGAAATGGTCAGCTTATAAGTGAGTATATATGGTAGTAATGGCCCTGGATAATTAAGTTCATATCTTCCCAAGAGATATTGCTGGTAACTAGAATACCTCTAGACCAACCAACCAACATATATTTACACAATTTGGAGTGAACTTTCTCATAGACTTGAATGAGTCCTTAATGATTTTAGAGTTTTCTGCTTCATTTTGGAAAGAGTTATGTCTCTTGTAATTTATATTATTATCTTCTCATTGAATTTTATAATGGATCATTAATCATCCTAGCTTTATGAACCTTTGAACATATTCTGGTGGTGTTAGTAAGTGCATTGTCACAAAGAGTTAAATGTGTTTATTTGCTTTTATCTTGTCTACACCATTTTGGACAGAATTATAATTTTGTTAATTGACTTAATATCCTTGCACAACATCATGCCTATGATTAGCATAGCTCAGAATATTCTGATCCAGTTTGATATAAATGCTATTTCATAGAACTTTATGTGGCCTGCATTCTCCTTGTTGGACAGAGTTATTGCCCTTGTCAATCAACTGCATATCTCTAATTTTACATGGATGCTGCTTGTATTGATGAGACTTTGAAATGATTGGATTTGAAGCATTCCACATAATTGTTTGTGAGAGTAATGGCCCCTGAATGCCCATCTTATTCTAACTTGGGTTTTGCAACAAAAGTGTACCTGTTTAAGGACTAACTGTGATATACTCACTGCCATACCACTGGTAGTTCTGCCACATATGTTTGCCTACAAGTTGAATCAATCTACAAGGAATAAAGATCTATATCTGCCATAGTATAATGTTCCTGCAGATCAGGGTTTTTATTGTTTGTTCCACTGAGTACTCTTTAACAAACTGCACAGACACTGAGCAACTGGTGCATTATGTGATGGCAGATCTGGGTCTGTACATTTTGCTTTTGGTCTCATCTTATAAGCAAGTACATACTGTTTTTTTTTTCTTTCAGTTCATTAATGAGCGACTGGATATGCTGAATGCAGGAAAGGGATTTTCTGACTTGTTTGAACGAGAAGCTATCACTCATGCGGACAAACTCAATGCCCAGTCTAGATACAAGGAATGGCTTAATAACATGAAGGTGAAATACAACAAAAGTTTATTCTTCCCATTTCTGCTAGAGCATAATATCTGCCATAAAATCTGCATGAAAGTGAATATAAAACTGTAACTATCCAGGTGTTTGATATATCTACTACTGGTGTGTTGGTATCTTATAGATGTTCTAGTTTTTTATTATTTGGCTAACCATAGCAGAAATTAATGTCCATGAGGACATTAGTTGACAAAAATGTACTAATTGTGATATCATCTTTCAAAAAATAATTGTTAGTACAGAAAGCATACAGTAATTTGGGTATCAACCTTCACAAAATAATTGTTAGTACAGAAAGCATATAGTAATTTGGGTATAAACCTTCAGAAAATAATTGTTAGTATGGATGTTAATTGTACGAAATGTACATCATTTTTCTTCACAGATGTTCATATCTTCCTATTTCAAAATAATTTCAAGTTGGCTTCCATTTTCAAATTCATTGCTTGTAAATTTTAATCTTTGTGACACAGCTAGTAAAAAATCATTAAAGTTTTTACAGGCTTTTATCTGAGGTAAGAAAATTCATTGTAGAGTTTAATTTTAAGGCCTTTTTAGGTCTAGTGCTAAATTTTGCAGTTAAGTTTCCTTGCCACACAAATTTAAGTGTGATTTAAATACCCAGATGCCTTATTTCATTCCAAAAATCTATAAAACAGATATAACTCTCTGATCATTGGTTTTAAATATCTTAATTTCTTCAATATACTTCAGATGTTTAGGTGATGGGTATTTTCAAACTTTGAAAAAAAAATTGTATATTTTAAGAAAGAATCTATTTAAATAATTTCTTCTTATGATGAATGATTAAAAGGTGTGTAATTTTGATGTGTAAGCTGATTCAATATTGTTTCATGAAATATAAATCAGAAATTGGTACATATGCACAAAAACATCCCAGAAGATTTAATCCTATAAGTGATGAAACTTTTACTTTCAAACCTATTATGATCTCCACCTTCATTATCATTATCAGATATGCTAAACATTGTGTTACCCTAAAATTATGCTATTACAATCACTTCTATCTAATCCCAATTTTCAGGTCAGATAAATTTTATGTTTGCTAAAAACAGCTTCAACACCAATACCTAGATCGTTGAAACCTATGTTATGTATTTCTTTTTGTAAATCCTAGCAAAATGTTTTTTTATTGAAAGTATCTAAAGAAGGCTCAAGCTGTCAGAAATAACTACTATATCTGTACAAAAACCTCACATATGCTTGGAAATTCCACAATGAACATGGAAGGCATTAACATTGGATGAATATCATTATATTGGATGAACATCATTAACATTGGGTGAATATCATTACTTGGGTGAATATCATTAATATTGGGTGAATATCATTAACATTGAATGAATATCATTAACAGTGGATGGATATCATTACATTGGATGAATATCATTAACATTGGATGAACATCATTAATAGTGGATGAATATCATTAACATTGGATGAATATCATTACATTGGATGAATATCATTACATTGGATGAATATCATTAACATTGGATGAATATCATTAACATTGGGTGAATATCATTACATTGGATGAATATCATTAACATTGGATGAATATCATTAACATTGGGTGAATATCATTACATTGGATGAATATCATTAACATTGGATGAATATCATTAACATTGGATGAATATCATTACATTGGATGAATATCATTAACATTGGATGAATATCATTACATTGGGTGAATATCATTACATTGGATGAATATCATTAACAGTGGATGAATATCATTACATTGGATGAATATCATTACATTGGGTGAATATCATTAACATTGGATGAATATCATTACATTGGGTGAATATCATTACATTGGATGAATATCATTACATTGGGTGAATATCATTACATTGGATGAACATCATTAATAGTGGATGGATATCATTACATTGGATGAATATCATTAACATTGGATGAATATCATTAACATTGGATGAACATCATTAACATTGGATGAATATCATTAACATTGGATGAATATCATTAACAGTGGATGAATATCATTACATTGGATGAACATCATTAACAGTGGATGAATATCATTACATTGGATGAACATCATTAACAGTGGATGGATATCATTACATTGGATGAATATCATTACATTGGATGAATATCATTAACATTGGATGAACATCATTAACAGTGGATGAATATCATTACATTGGATGAACATCATTAACAGTGGATGGATATCATTACATTGGATGAATATCATTAACAGTGGATGGATATCATTACATTGGATGAATATCATTAACATTGGGTGAACATCATTAACAGTGGATGGATATCATTACATTGGATGAATATCATTAACATTGGATGAATATCATTACATTGGATGAATATCATTAACAGTGGATGAACATCATTACATTGGATGAATATCATTAACATTGGATGAATATCATTACATTGGATGAATATCATTACATTGGATGAATATCATTAACATTGGATGAATATCATTACATTGGATGAACATCATTAACAGTGGATGGATATCATTACATTGGATGAATATCATTAACATTGGGTGAATATCATTACATTGGGTGAATATCATTACATTGGGTGAATATCATTACATTGGGTGAATATCATTAACATTGGATGAATATCATTACATTGGATGAATATCATTACATTGGATGAATATCATTAACAGTGGATGAATATCATTAACATTGGGTGAATATCATTACATTGGGTGAATATCATTACATTGGGTGAATATCATTACATTGGGTGAATATCATTAACATTGGATGAATATCATTACATTGGATGAACATCATTAACAGTGGATGAATATCATTACATTGGATGAATATCATTAACATTGGATGAATATCATTACATTGGGTGAATATCATTAACATTGGATGAATATCATTACAGTGGATGAACATCATTAACAGTGGATGAATATCATTACATTGGATGAATATCATTACATTGGATGAATATCATTACATTGGATGAATATCATTAACATTGGATGAATATCATTACATTGGATGAACATCATTAACAGTGGATGGATATCATTACATTGGATGAACATCATTAACATTGGATGAATATCATTACATTGGATGAACATCATTAACAGTGGATGAATATCATTACATTGGATGAACATCATTAACAGTGGATGGATATCATTACATTGGATGAATATCATTAACAGTGGATGAATATCATTACATTGGATGAATATCATTACATTGGATGAACATCATTAACATTGGATGAACATCATTAACATTGGATGAATATCATTAACATTGGATGAACATCATTAACAGTGGATGAATATCATTACATTGGATGAATATCATTACATTGGGTGAATATCATTACATTGGATGAATATCATTAACATTGGATGAATATCGTTACATTGGATGAATATCATGCCCAAGAAATTGCAAATGGAATATGCAGGGCAACAGTATTGAATAAATACTATGCCTTGGAAATTCTGAATGGGACATGCAAGGACATGTTGAGTTCATATCCAATAAGGAATGGATAGAAATAAAAGACAGAAGTCTCTGTCCTCATTCTTTAAAGTACAGTATCTGACATTGAGAAAATGTATGTTATTTGTGGTGAAGTGATAATAAGTCTGCCTTTGGCTAAGTTAAAAACAGCTGATTGATTAAACCAGGATGTAAAAAAAATGATTCTGGACATCAAAATTTCAACAGGGAAGGTAAATAATTTAAGAATATAGTTAGAAAAGGTAGAGTGATACTGGTTTTAGAAAAATTTGTTTCTTTTCTTGGTGAACGAAGCAAATAATTATGTATTTTGTCATTGTCATTAAGACAATAAATGTATTATGTATTTCTAGTTGAATCATTAGCTTTTTAGCTGTAGTACTGACAGCTGTTGAAAACAACAGACTGCTTTTGGACTACTGATGGAGAGGGGAAAGGGTAAACAGGTCTGTATTTGGGACATGTAAGTTATCAACACAGAATGAATACCATGCTTGGAAATTCCAATGTGACATGCAATACAACAACTGTGGATAAATACTATACTTAGAAATTCCAATGTGACCTGCAAGGCATCAGTATTGAATGAATATTATGCCATAAAAATTCCCAATAAGTCATTCAGGACATCAGCATTGGAAAAGTACCATGCCTTAGAAATTGCAAATGTGACATGCAAGGCATCAACACTGGATCAGTACAGTGCCTTGGATATCACAAGTGTAACATGCAAGGCATCAACTTTGGATCAATACAGTGCCTTGGTTATTCCAAGTGTAACCTGCATCAACATCAGTTCAATACAGTGCCTTTGATATTCCAAGTGAAACCTGCAAGGTATCAACATTGGATCAGTACAGTGCCTTGGATATAATAAGTGTAACATGCAAGGCATCAACAATGAATCAATAGTGCCTTGGTTATTCCAAGTAAAATCTGCAAGGCATCAACATTGGATCAATACAGTGCCTTAGAAATTCCAAGTGGGACCTGTAAGGCATCAACATTGGATCAATATTGTGCCTTAAAACTCCAAGTGGTACCTGTAAGATATCAACATTGGATCAATACAGTGCCTTACATATTCCAAGTGGGACCTGCAAGGCATCAACACTGGATCAGTATAGTGCCTTGGATATAATAAGTGTAACATGCAAGGCATCAACTTTGGATCAATAGTGCCTTGGTTATTCCAAGTAAAACCTGCAAAGCATCAACATTGGATCAATACAGTGCCTTACAAATTCCAAGTGGGACCTGCAAGGCATCAACATTTGATCAATAATGTGGCTTACAAATTCCAAGTTAAACCTGCAAGGCATCAACACTGGATCAATACTGTGCCTTACAAATTCCAAGTGGGACCTGTAAGGCATCAACATTGGATCATTACAGTGGCTTAGAAATTCCAAGTGGGACCTGTAAGGCATCAACATTGGATCAATACAGTGCCTTAGAAATTCCAAGTAGGATATGCAAGGCATGGACATTAAATGAATTCTGTGCCTTTGCAATCTTCTCCTGATGTACTTAATCTTGTCACCTTGCAGGAAATATGATTGTGGGAAGAATGTTTTAAGAAAAGAGGAGACAAAAGTGTGAAATATTCCTAAATTTTATTTAAAGATTGTGATTTTTAACCATCCATTTTTTGCATCGGTAGGAGATAACCCCTCCATATTATCCTCCTCCTCATCATCAATATCATCTTTGTCTTCATCACCATCTTTATTTACTTCTAGAAACAAGGAAAGAAAGTACAGAAAGGTAGCAAAGATATTTGGGCCGATTTCAAGGAAAAGGTAAAAATATTTTCTGCACTACATAATATAGGTTCAGACAGTTACTGTTTCATTTTGATTTCAAATATATCTCGCTTTCATCAGTATAGTATTGTAGTTGACTCTGAGGCAGAAATGTTTGCTGAAATATTTTGACGCACACACTGGATTTGTTATCTTATCATGACATTTTTTGAGCAGATGATGAGGGAAGAATGTTTTCTTTCTATGCCATTCTGTATTTGAAAACTAGCCCCAAATTAGATTTACAAAATTTCACATTGACTGAGAAGAATTTGACACTAGCATAAATTATTCGAGTTCTGTTAATAGTTTATATTGGCAATTTTAATTTCATAAGTACTCACATTAAACTATGCATTCTTCGCTAGCGGATGACCATATGTATTTTTTTATGTGCAGAGAAGCACACACTTTGTCCATGATTTTGAAAGGGTATTAAGCACAGAAGTGTTTGATGCTTAAAATATTTATATAGTCACTACTAAAAACTGTACTGAATTTTCCATCAAGCGCTTTTAAAATTGTTGTATATATTTGACTCAATTAGTTAAGTATATTTAAAAAAAGAATTTATTGTTCGACACAGGGTATTTAAATAAGGATCTTTTTATGTTGCAGTACCTTTTTATTCACAAAACATTTTTCATGCTTTTAATTATTGGCCTTTGTGCATTTTGCTTTACATTGTATTAGGTGCCCTCTTTTCTCTTTTGACCAATCTCACAGATTTAAATCAATATTTTGACTTTTATTCCTGACAATTAATACAGATACACAAAAAAAACCTTCATAAAGATATACTCTAAAGAAAAAAAACATTTTACTTTGACTTAGAATAGATAGGTTAATAAAATTCTTTAAAAAAGTAATAAAATGCAAAGACAAGAGGAGAGAATTTTCTGCTTATTGTTCTGTTTTTTAAAGTTTTTTTATGCACTTTTATAAGTCAGTCTGCTACATCCATGTCTTGTCAAAGTTCAGATTTTATTTTTAAACTGACAATTTTTGCACACTGCAGCTTGCATTGATATTTTTTGCACAGACAGCAGTACATTTCTTGACTTTGTTGACAGTACATGTTTTGGCAAATGCTTTTTACATCTACATTTAGATAAAATGTAGACTATGAAGAAGCCAACCATTTTGCCATGCTTAATAGATTATTTTTCACATTCTACATCCAAAGTCAGTACCTGTTATGAGACATGCTTTTTAGATTCACATATAGATAATATAGTTTCTTTGAATCCCATTAATTTGCACTCGGCAAAAAATATTTGCACAGTCAGAAATATATACATGTATAATTTGCTTATTTCTTTAGGCAGGACCAGTAATGACCAATGCTGTTGAGTCTGTAAGTTTATCCAGAATCCAGCATGCTTGTAATGTCGGGCATAATTTGTTATGTGGTACACACGTCTCTGTTTACACCTTGCTTTAGATAACCCTGGCTTGCAAGCAGTCCTTTTTTTAATAGAAAAAATGTTGATTATAATTTTCACTTTAAACAGATTATTTTTATATTATTTATGTAGCTTATTGTTCCCTTTATGCACAGTATGTTTGTTTGAATTTCCGATGTATGATAAAACTGATCATTTAAACTTAGATACAGTAATTGATATACTGTTTCTTACACTTATGAAGAATACCATAGCAAATAATTGTTGATTGATTGATTGATTGAATTTTAACGGCGCACCAGCACTTTTAGGCTATTTAGCGACATACAGTAGGTCATATTTGTAAAAAGGTTCAATATCGACCAGCGATATAGTAAAAAATCCATAGTAGATAAATATAAAATGGTAAATGTTGGTAACAGTTAAAGATATTGGTTCCCGATCAACGGGAGATGTAAATGATGTATCTTGATGAAAAGATGTAAATAATAGTTGGTATTGGTATTAGTTAAAAATTAGTTTGGGTAAGGTCATAAAAAGTTACAGTTTAAAATAAAGATTTACTTCCTTTAGGAACTCCAAATAATTGTAATAATTAATAAATAATTGTAATGATGAAGATAATGTATATACTAACTCAGAAGTGGAGTCCAACTGCAGATGCCTACATATGCCATTGCATAATGCGCCAGCAAATCTGGGTCTGTTCATTTTGTTGTCATTCATAGAACATACAAAGTAAACTGGTCTGCCAGTGCATTATGCAATGGCAGATTGTGATCTATGTTGTTTGAAGTTGGACTGAACTTACAAGTGAGTATGTACAGTACTGTGTGCAAGTCAAGGAATAAATACCTCAACAATATTTATGATGTGGTAAAGATGTAAACAGCATCAGAGTCAGGTAATCACCTGATGTATGCATTTATAACTGGGCTGGAAGGTTGTTTGTTATGTAACTTTAAAACATGGAATTGTGATTTTGGTATGTTGTGCATGTGCATCCATGTGTATACTCAGTTATGTCATTGGCACAAGGCTACCCTTGTCCATGTAACCAGGTACTGTAATTTTATGTTGAGGTAAGTTTTTAGACACTGTTGTTGAGCATTCACATTACGCAAAAAAATTCTGAATTTTTAGTAATCCACGTAAAAACAATTGGTGAGGGAAATTAGAAGATCTTCATAAATTTTGACATATACGATTACCTTGGTGTTAGCCGATATTACACCTGAAGACAGAAAAAACTGCATCTGACAAAGAGCATTTGTATTTTCCACAATAAACATGGAAGGAAGCTTAACTATTTACCTTATCTCTCAATCCATACATCTGTCATTTTAGCTTTTCATGTGCAGAGCTCTTTACTTTGTTGTTCTGTCAGAAATTTTGTCAAATTTTCCCAAAATGTATGGGCTGTAATTCGCTGTATGAGCTGAGTCTGTCCATTTATTATGCTAATCAGATTTATCACAGAAGTGCTTTATCTTGTGATTAGGCCCAAAATCTAAGTGGCTTTGTGGTGGTGATTGACAACATAACTGTTGATTATATCCTGCCCCTTGATTATGAAAAATATTGAATAAATTAAATTTAAATTACTTTATGTGATTGTAATTGAAAGACAAGAAAGTTGTAAACTAAAGAAGATTAGTCCCATCAATTTTGACCTGGCTTGAACAGAGATGCTTTATGGAGTTAAAGAGGTGGGGTTTCATTAGATTCGTAACACTAGCAGTACTCACAATGCTACTTTAATGTAGAACTGAAAAAATAGATGAACATTCAAATCAGAAAACTTTAGTGAATCATCAAATAGAAGACCAGTATTCAAATATTCTTTTGTGTACCTAAAATCAGACTTCAGTTGATCACAAGGCATTTCTTTGTCAGTAAAGAAAGTGGAACCTACTGTTAAATTTCACCCCACTTTTCCCACTAAACACAAGGTGACTAATTTGAGCAGTTCAGAATCTGACATCTCACTTTGTGCTATTTTCTCATATTGTAAGCATATTCAGCCACTCCTAAATAATTTCAACAAGAAGGAAATATGCCAAATACTTAATCATAAAATAATTTACATACTTTCATGACCATTTATTAACTACTTTTATGTGAAAATTCTGTGTTTTATGTATTGTCTGCTTGGATCCTGCTTTGAGGGTATCTAATCTTGATATGTCACTCGCTGAATAGGCTGCATTGAGTTCTGATTGGTGATATTAGTATCAACACTTGCAGCCAATCAGAATTGAAGTTTGTTTGTTCATCTGCATGACATAACACAAGAGTTTAAACAGAAGTATATCAAATGCCAACTATTTCTTAAAGCAAAGTTGTTTAATTCATCATTTTAGCACTCTTAGATCAGTTGCTTATACTTCTGTAATTGATTAATTGATTATAGTTCATTAATTATTTATATTTCTGTAATTCAGTCAAAGTTGGATGTTTTGCATGTTAAAATTAAGAACTATTGAGTATCAGTTATGTGTGAGAATTTTCCTGTTTTCGGGGGGTGCACTCTGGTCAAGTTGCGTCAGAAATCCATTTGTGTAGTTTCATAATTTAAAAAAAGAATTAATTCTATTGAACGTGTTTGTTAGATTTAACAAAATATTTCGGAATATTCTGCTGACATTGTTTACTGATGGTACTTGATATATGATGGAGTTCACAGTGTTTTCATGGGGGTGAAGAGTCTGGATGGGAGGCATCAGGAAATCCCAAGTTTTTCACCAAAATAGTGAAGGAATAAAAACATAATTCTGTGCATTCATATAAATTTATTAACAGCTGCTCAAATACCTTCTACAAATATCCAAATAGGCATTTCCATGTTTTATAATCAGCTCTACTTTTGGTGGTGCTTCGTACAGTATAGTAGATTTGGGGTCAGCTATCATTGGTTGTGCTGACATACAGACTTGGATGACAAAGTTATTGTCATGCACTTGAGTAAAAAGGACTGTGTTTAGGTCACATTTGCAAGGCATTGTTGTTTTATAAATTTTTAGTCATCTTTGTGTATGCATATAATGCACCTTCCATGTATTTTTAGCACATTTTTTGTTGCTTCATAATCTTTATATTTAATTTGATTTATATATATATATATATATATATATAGATGCAATAAACTGACGACGAACAGTACGAAACTAGTAACTAACTAGCCTAAGCGCTTTCGACTCTTAATGAGTCTTTTTCAAAGGCAAATACAAAACATATAAACGACAAACAAATAAACCCAAAAACGTTGTGTTTGTAAACCTCTACATTTCTGTCTTCACATGTGCTAAAACTATAAATACAACCAGCTTGTATAGACTAGTTGCGGAAACTGAAAACGTTGTGAAGACAGACATGTAGAGGTTTACAAACACAACGTTTTTGGGTTTATTTGTTTGTCGTTTATATGTTTTGTATTTGCCTTTGAAAAAGACTCATTAAGAGTCGAAAGCACTTAGGCTAGTTAGTTACTAGTTTCATACTGTTCGTCGTCAGTTTATTGCATCTTTTTTAATTAATCCCTGACACACGTGATCCTTTGGTGGATCCAGTACGCTTGAGAGGGTTGTTATTCGCCATATGATTTATATTCTTTATATATATATATATATATATATATATATATATATATATATATATATATATATATATATATATATATATATATATATATATATATAAAATTAAATTGAATCTGAAATTAATAGATATATATCACTAAATTCATTCTATCCATTCTGTTAATTCCTTTTCATTAGCCAACTCATGCATTTGTGTTTAAATTTAAACAATCCAAAGACTTACAAAATAATGTTATTATACACACACACACACACACACACACACACACACACACACACACACACACACACACATATATATATATATATATATATATATATATATATATATATATATATATATATATATATATATATATATATACACATACATATATCAAATTAAATTGAATCTGAAATTAAGAGATATATATAACTAAATTCATTCTATCCATTCTGTTAATTCCTTTTCATTAGCCAACTCATGCATTTGTGTTTAAACATGTTACATAATAATAAATCTATACAGCTCAAGAAATAAACATTATCTCTTTATGATATTAATATCATGTTAAGGTTTTACAAATCAGACATTTCACTTTTGGATTTTAGTACTGTTCACCTATTGATCAGAAGTATTAACACTTTTTGCATATAAAAATATATGTAGCTTGTGGATTAAAAACAATAACAATTGCATTCTGCAACATACACAACTGGCACATAGTTGTTAATTTCATATCTACAAATAGTCATTCATTATGTATGTGTTATAGGAATTTGTTACTGAGAACTAAAAAAAACTTCCAGAATCAATACAACTGTGTTTCATTAAACTTGTCTTAATTGATTGAGGAACATAAACCAAAGATTATATATACCACAAAATTTTATTCTTTATGTTGTTAATTTGCCTAATACATCCTGACCTTATTTAATGGCTTCTCAAATAATTGTTCACCCAAGCAGTAAGGCTAACATATACCAATTATTGACTAGGCTTTTAGAGTCCTCCCATTGTAACCATGGTGAAACATATTTGTTTTCTTTGATGCTAGAGATCAGACATTGTTAAATTAGTTTTTTTTTTTGATCATCACAAACCTTACTGTTTTTGGAATCATTTAGTCAGGTCTTGATGTGGTCCTGTTACTGCTAAAAAAATACCACATGATTCTGTAAAAAAATATTAAGTCTGCATAAACAAATTGGGCTTTTCATATACACTTATGTATCTTTCTGAAAATATGCATTTAATACAAAGCTTAAAATCTGATTATTTATCTACCTTTCAGCTGTCTTTTTTAAAACCGTCTATGCTCACTTATAAGTCAAGCCAAATGTAAACAGCTCAGATTCTGATCTGCCATAGCATAATGCACCTGCAGGCATGGAGTTCGTCTTGTTTGATCTACTGATTACTCCTTACAAACTGCACAGACCTAGATCTGCCAGTGCATTATGTGATGGCAGTTCTGGGTCGGTGCAGTTTGCAGTTGAATTTGACTTTTGAGTACGTACACACGGTAGCAAGTTTAGATCATATCGTTTCTTCTGTCTACATGTGCAGGAGTGGAATATTACGTTCCGCCATAATTTTGCTTATTGAGTTTAAAATTCAAATTTTCAGTTTGATAGAAATATTTGTTATGAATGAGCAAAACAGATTCCATTAAAAGTTGTATCTTTCTCTTTCAAAGATCTGTATCAAACTTCATTATTCTTTTGTCTGTACTATATTAAAGTAAGCTTGTAAGTGTGTTTAATATTAAATGATCCCTGATTAAATGTTGTGATGATATAACAATGATATGCAGATTATGGTTCTATAGAGGTACATGTTCTTCAAAATCAGATAACTTTTCTGTGAGTTTTGTTGATGCCTTGAAAACATGACAGGCCATGTTTGTGGAAAGCAAGACAGACCAGTCAGTTTCCTCTCAATGGTTTTGTGTAGGTTTTAGTTGAAGCTTTTAATTTATGTGTTTTAATTTATTTATATATATATATATATATATATATATATATATATATATATATATATATATATATATATATATATATATATATATATAAAGTCCCTGGAATCTTTTGTAAAAAGTTGTTCTGTTGTTTCATTTGTTTTAAATGTTGTGATTTTTTTCATTGTTTATTTTGAATTGGGTTTTTTTTCCACACATGATTGAATCTTTTGGTTATGCTTTGTGTCTAAAGACAGGTTTGGGGGCATTTATTTATTATTTTTTTTTTGACTCTCTAGTCATCGACCAGAATAGTTTATTTTGTCCATCTGTCCATTAGCACAAGTTTGTTATCACTACTCTTCCTAAATTTCTGTGAGGATAGCCTTGAAACTTTACACACACACACATACACATACACACACATGTGTGTTTCTCCTAGAATACAGAATAGTTACCTGGTCACATTACTTTAATACCCTTCAATCCTCCTCACCATGCAAGCATTCCAATGTTCTGCTTATAAGTTGGCATGGGTTGTTGCCCTTTGTCTCTATGCTTTGTACTGAAAAACATATTTTTGTCTTTGGGTGGGCTGAATTCAGGAGGTTATAAGGCTTAATTTTGGACATAAAATCGGCTATGCAGTGAGAAGACAAGATAGAGAGACAAATACCACTTTCAGAAAGTTGGAGGTTAGCTTGCTTATATTCAGAAAAGCCTTGACAAGTTATGTAGAATGATCAGAATTTTCCAAACTTTGGAAAACCACATTCAATAATTATTAGCTTGCTGACACACACACATATATATATATATATATATATATATATATATATATATATATATATATATATATATATATATATATATATATATATATATATATACATAATGAATAACATTTGTTTAAAACTTATTTCCTTACCAGTAAGTAGAGAAAAGAAACCTCAATAGCAATGACATTAGAAGACAATGTCACGATTTATTCAAAGAGAAATGCATTACAGTGAAAATCTTTATCTCTCAGAGTTGTGTAATAGCTCCATCGTGAATAAGACTCAAAACTGCACCTGGACACATGGTTAACACATAGAGGAATAATGTTTAGCTTTTATGAGATATGGTGAGAAAAACCTGAACATTATTTAACGAGTTTCATAAATTCAGTATCAAATCATTACCCATTTGAGATTCTTTTTATTACATAGTTTTCATTTAGAGTGGAATGGAAAGAAAGAAAAGGAAGAAAAAAATATTTGGCATTTCATTCTGGCTTAGATGAAGCACCTTTCAGTTTGTGCACATGAAAAATAGTCCCAGACAAGAATTGTAGCTGTGATCAGCTAACTTTTATGCAAAGTAACATTTAAAAGTATATTTTTTTAAACAACTAACAAGTAAAAGAGCAACTGTCTTTCTAATCAATAAACCATTTGTCATGGACAGGATATTTTTTTCAAACAGGACAGCTAATAGAAATTCCAAGGTGTTGTTAATAGTTCATTTGGTTACATCTGCTAGGTTAGTAGAAGCACAACATACATGAATTTGTATTTGGCTGTTCGTAACATTTCCTCCAAAAAGTGTTTATTCCATCACAAACATTTACCACAGATACTGTATTGGATTTGACAGAAGAAATAGAATTTCTCTGAAGGGAGTTATTACTAGCTGCAGAGACTGCTGGATGTAGACGTATTGTTGAGAATTGAGGAGATTTGCCAGTGCTGTGTTCATTTGGCTGTAGTTATTTGCAGACTGAATGTTTTGGTGACCAGATATTTGCATGATTTGATTTGGAGGAATGTAGTGGTCATTCACTTTATGGATTAAATGCTTTCAGGCACTGTCTTTGAATAATTTCTTTTCAGTAGAAAGACCAGACTTTGCAAACATTTTTCTTCATGAGAGAGGCAAGTTTATTTATTCCTATTGACTGACATTTAAACTATGTTCTGGAGGTGGGGTGCAAGATCCATATCTTGTGTCAGTTGCAGTGTAGACTGGCAAGTCTGCATTGCGTTAGGTCATAGGTCATTTCTCTGCATATAAACCATTGAATTTAGCTCATAGTTTGACCCATTGCTTTTTTTTACACTAATAAAGAATTTGCACATGATATGACATAGTTCCTTTGGGGGATTTGATGAATCGCCTAATTTTCATTTATTTTGGATTTTTTTAAAAAAGGCCTTTAGCAGTTTTAGATCATAACAGTCTATGTTTAAAGTATTTATGTTGATAATGTCATCTGTGTCTAAATCGCCGACTGGCATAAATCTTGCATAAATCTTGATCTGGCATAAATCTTGATCTGTTCTTGCCTGCATTTTCCCTGCATTTTCCCTGTCATCAGTGTTTGCTGTCCAGGTGTGGTTACAGGAAGCATTATGTGAGTCAGATCTGCTGGAATTATTGATTCTTTGTTGATGTCAAACCTCACTCAGTAGGAGAAAACCACATCACCTATACTGTGTGTTTCTATCTCCATAGCATTTGAATTGCCTGTGTCTACTCTTGTACATATTGGATGTACAGTGTCCATTTTTTATAGTAAATAGTTTTAAAATGAACTAGTTTTAGTGAGTAATGATTATCAGAATTCCCACAGTGACAGCCAGTCATTAAAGGTTATTGCACGATAATTTCATGAGCTTATCTGAACCAATCAGAATTACATTTAGTGATATGCTCCCATGTTATTATATCAAAAATATGAAACTACACAAACCTTAGGAAAACTATACTGACAATGTGATAAATGTAAGGTATTGGATAAGACTCAAACTTGCACCATGACACATATGGTTAACACATGTAGGTATTAGATTCAGTGGGTAAGAGCATCACTATGTGTTTGAAAGCAATAGCTAATAACAAATCCTTTCTGATGCATTTTATGTATATTGTGAATTTTTATAGTTTTCAGATTAATTTAGTGTCCTATAAGTCTTTAAAAAAAGTTTCAGTACCAGACTGCAATAAACTAAATTGGTTCATTGGCCTGTCTGCAACTAGGTGAAGGTTTTTGTTTTGTTCACAATAAAGGTGTTAGACAAAGTTTTTGAGCTGGTAACTTTCACTGTAACTGTATCCTCATTTAACAAATTGTTCCATATACTTTTTACCTTCACCATTAAGATGATTTTTTTCTGGAGGTAATATAATTTTTAACAAATTTTATTCATTATATCTGTGGCAGCAAACTAATGAATAGCTAAATGTGGTTCTCCCAATTTTTTGACAATTAAAATAATGCATGTAACTTGTCATTCACTTGTAAGTAACTGTATGTAAAATTTTAAAATATTTTCAGGCAAAAAAAAAGAATTATTTGTGCCATCCAAAGACTTACAAAATAATATGTTATTATATATGCATTCAGCATGTGTCATATGTATAGTTTGTTGATATATGTGCAGGCATTCATGCAGGTGTGCATAATGGGTTTGTAAACCATTCTACATACAGGAATTTTTCCAATGGGATTGGAACTTGTGCTTTGCCTATGACACATCACTTTTTAGGTGAAGTTTGACTAACAGGGAAAAAATTCTCATGAGCTAATTGCTAAAACTGAGAATTTGTGCATGAGGGATATTTGCTTGGAAAAAATATTGTTATATTGTCAAATCTACATTCATACCATAAATACCAATTACTGATCATTACATGTGATTGAGATGTTAGCAGTTAATTCACATTCAACTGACTTGTTGTTGACTTACTGTTAATCAGACAGTAGTTGAGACATGTATTTTAATAGAGGGCATAAATTCGTAAATATACTGAAGAGTTGCTCTTTATATAATACTTTTATACCTTTTGCATGTTTATTTATTAACTGCTCCGGTGGCCTAGTGGTTAGAGCGTCTGCCTCAATTGCAGGAGTTCTTGGGTTCAAACCATGGTCAAGTAATACAAAAGACTTACAAAAATGGTACAAACACCTGCCTTACTTGGTACTCAACATTAAGAGGTTAGTGTTAGGACTGGTCAATCTGGTGTCAGGATAATTCGACTTGGTGGGACATCACGCTACATGTCTGTGACATGATTCCCCAGTGCTAGACATCACTATAAACTGTCACACTGCAGACATTGTAGCGATATGACTGAAAAATTATTAAAACTACAATAAAAATCATAATCACATCACATCACATCATGTCACATCTTTATTTATCCTTGTGTCATTTAATCTGTCCTTCTATCCAGCACTCGATTTCAATCATGTGACCTGTCTTGCAGAGGTTTTTCTATTTACCACCATGAGACTTTGTAAATATTATGGACATGATATCTAGATGTACATTTGTCATATTGCTTTGCTTTTGAGTTTTTAAACATTTTGTCTTATAGCAGGATAGCAACATAATCTCATTAGCACTACTAGTTCCACAAGATTTGACCGATTTCTATGAAACTTGGCCGATTTTTATGATCCTTTCATGGAGGTGTTTATATTGGTAAGTCACTTAGCTCCCACTTTTTTTTTTGGAGAATGATTGCTCCTTTTGTTTTGTAGCTGCGTGCAGCGTGACTCAATTTCAGTACTACTAATTGTCCAGCAATTTGTGAGGGCTTGCCATGAAAGTTGGTACATATTAAGCCATCATCTGAAGATGCCTCGTGTTGATAAATTCTTTTGCTTCCAGCAATTTCTTTAGAGTTATTGCCCTCTTTGCCTTGTTACTTAGTTACGTTTAGGACACATTCTTATTGAATGAAACATGCATGCAGTGTTTGATAGATTGTTGTGAAATTTGTAAAATATTGTGGTCATTACCACCAGATGTTTATAAGATTATAAAACTTTTTTTAGCGTCCTTGTTGGCCACTGTTACTAGATAAAGACTTTTCCAGAACTAATGAACAGTACTTGATCATATTTGACATAATTCAGCCTGATTTGAACATTTTTTAAAATATGCAGATATGTACTAATTGTGATTATCTGATATCAGATGTAGCTGCCATTTTTAAATTAGAAACACTTTTAAATACCTTTTACTCCAGAACTGTTGAATAGAATTTGACCAGACTTGACAGAACAGTTGAATAGAATTCCTCTGGACTTGACAGAACTGTTGAATAGAACTTGACCAGACTTGACAGAACTTTTGAATAGAATTTGACCAGTCTTGAAGACCTTCCAAATTTATACAAAAGCTGCTGATTGACAACCAAAAACTGCCACCATAACTAAAATTAGAAAACATTTAAATGACTTCACAAAATTGCTTAACAGGATTTGATTAAATTTAACATTAAAAGCATTTTGGCATAAAGAGTTTGGACAATTGATGCTCATCTGCCATAAGATATGGCCTCGACTACTAGTAATATAAGATTCTTGTAACACATTAGATATGGCCTCAATTACTAACAATGTAAGATCCATGTATCACATTAGATATGGCCTCAATTACTAATAATGTAAGATCCTTGTAACACATTAAATATGGCCTCTATTACTAACAATTTGAGATCCTTGTAACACGTTAGATATTGCCTCAATTACTAACAATGTAAGATCCTTGTAACACATTAAATATGGCCTCAATTACTAATAATGTAAGATCCTTGTAACACATTAAATATGGCCTCTATTACTAACAATTTGAGATCCTTGTAGCACATTAGATATGGCCTCAATTACTAAAAATGTAATATCCTTGTAACTCATTAGATATGGCCTCAATTACTAATAATGTAAGATCCATGTATCACATTAGATATTGCCTCTATTACTAACAATTTGAGATCCTTGTAACATGTTAGATATTGCCTCAATTACTAATAATGTAAGATCCTTGTAACACATTAAATATGGCCTCTATTACTAACAATTTGAGATCCTTGTAACACGTTAGATATTGCCTCGATTACTAACAATGTAAGATCCATGTATCACATTAGATATGGTCTCAATTACTAACAATGTAAGATCCATGTATCACATTAGATATGGCCTCAATTACTAACAATGTAAGATCCATGTATCACATTAGATATGGCCTCAATTACTAAAAATGTAATATCCTTGTAACACTTAGATATGGCCTCAATTACTAACAATATGAGATCCTTGTAACACAATAGATATCGCCTCGATTACTAACAATTCAAGATCCTTGTAACACATTATATATGGCCTCGATTACTAAAAATGTAATATCCTTGTTACACATTAAATATGGCCTCAATTACTAACAATATGAGATCCTTGTAGCACATTAGATATGGCCTCGATTACTAACAATATGAGATCCTTGTAACTCATTAGATATGGTTTCGATTACTAACAATGTAAGATCCATGTATCACATTAGATATGGTCTCAATTACTAACAATGTAAGATCATTGTAACAACTTCATTTCCCAAACTGTTGATAAGAGTTTTACCCAAATATCGCAGAAAATATCCATGCTTGATGACATTTCAAGGCCATACAGGTGATGCCAATCTGTGATCAAATGAGGTTACAGTTACTAAAACTTGACAAACCTTTGATCGATTTCTATAAAACCATTGCATAGAATTTGACCAGTCTTGATAGAAATCATTCTGGCATAAAGTCATTCAGATAAATACAAATGATGGCAATATGCAATCAGATTTAACCACCATTACAAAAAAATAAACAATAATATTACACTTCAGACACTGCTCAGCAGAATTTAATGAGGTTTGAGTGAGAGGGCATAAGAGTCTTTCAGATTTGTACCATTGAGGTTTGAGTGATAGGGCATAGGAGTCTTTCAGATTTGTACCATTGAGGTTTGAGTGATAGTGCATAGGAGTCTTTCAGATTTGTACCATTGAGGTTTAAGTGATAGGGCATAGGAGTCTTTCAGATTTGTACCATTGAGGTTTGAGTGAGAGGGCATAGGAGTCTTTCAGATTTGTACCATTGAGGTTTGAGTGAGAGTGCATAGGAGTCTTTCAGATTTGTACCATTGAGGTTTGAGTGAGAGGGTATAGGAGTCTTTCAGATTTGTACCATTGAGGTTTGAGTGATAGGGCATAGGAGTCTTTCAGATTTGTACCATTGACGTTTGAGTGAGAGGTCATAGGAGTCTTTAAGATTTGTACCATTGAGAAGTTTGAGTGAGAGTGCATAGGAGTCTTTCAGATTTGTACCATTGAGGCTTGAGTGAGAGTGCATAGGAGTCTTTCAGATTTTTACCGTTGAGGTTTGAATGAGAGGGCAAATTCCCTATACAGAATAATTATGCTTTTGGTCTCCAATTTATAATTTTTATTAACATTATATATTGCCTAATATTTTTCCAACAATAGTAATCACAGTGCTGCATTGAGATGATCATTCTTTGTTTAATCCAGAACTCCATTTTGTCATAGCCAGCATCATTGATCATTATTTAATCTGTAACTCTATTTTGATAAAGCCAGTACCATGACTCCATTTTGACATAGCTACTATCATCATTGACTAATCATTGTTTAATCCAGGACTCCATTTTATCATAGCCAGCATCATTGATCATTATTTAATCTGTAACTCTATTTTGATAAAGCCAGTACCATGACTCCATTTTGACATAGCTACTATCATCATTGACTAATCATTGTTTAATCCAGGACTCCATTTTATCATAGCCAGCATCATTGATCATTATTTAATCTGTACTCCATTTTGACATAGCCATTACCATGACTTCATTATGACAAGCCAATATCATCATTTACTGATCATTTGATCTATGACTCCATTTTGACATAACCAATACCATCATTGATTGATCATTGTTTAATTCATGACTCCATTTTGACATAGCAGTATCATCATTGACTGATCATTTATTCCATGACTCCATTTTGACATAACCAGTTATCATCATTAACTGATCATTGTTTAATTCATGAATCCATTTTGACATAGCCAGTATCATCATTTACTATCATTGTTTAATCCATGACTCCATTTTGACACAGCAGTATCATCATTGACTGATCATTTAATCCATGACTCCATTTTGACACAGCAGTATCATCATTGACTGATCATTTAATCCATGACTCCATTTTGACACAGCCAGTACCATCATTGACTGATCATTTAATCCATGACTCCATTTTGACACAGCAGTATCATCATTGACTGATCATTTAATCCATGACTCCATTTTGACACAGCCAGTATCATCGTTGGTAAAGTGTCATACAGCATATCATGTCAAATGAGATATAGCTGATAGCATAATAATCAAATTAAAAATTCAGAAGTTGGTATTTACCCAATGAAATTATTGCCATCAAATACCATATTACTTCCATAATAAGACTCTGGCTTGGCCTAATGAATTTTATTAAAATGTAATCAGTTGCCTAATCATTGGACAAAGATATTCTAAGTAAATGTTTAACAGTTTTTGCCAAAATAGGAGGTGGGCTTATCATCAGATAAATATGGCATGCTTTATATTAAACTAGATTTCTTCACTGTTATATAGATACAAGAACATATGGAAGAGAACCTAAAGTTCACCTCTTGAAAGCATATTCCTAGTTAATGGTTAAGCTTTGTTACTAGGTTTTCTATTTTAAATTGATCAGGTATTTAATTAGCTCTGGCTGGAAAAGTAACACTGATATGTATTGCAATGATCAGGTTTCAGTGCTGTCATAAAGACCTTTGTGAAAATAATTTGTGTAAGATAATATTTTTTCCTTTTTTGGCATTTCATATGGATATGTTCTTACCTTGCCATGTGCCAACATTTGTGAAAGCATAAGGGATGTGTTGTACACAGAAAAAATAACACATGTATAGTCATCATTCTCAGGACTTGAAAATTCACTTGCCCATCTCTAACAGGCAAGTGAAAATTTCCTGTCATTTGCTCAGTCTGGGTAGTGCTGATTCAGGGTTGACCAGTTCTTATATTTTGTGTAAAGTATGTTCTGTCAAGAAAATTGCTTACTTTGTTCCTTGAAACTCCATGCTTTTTATGGAAGTGTGTTTTCCATTTGATTTGATCAAGCTCATCTGAGTGCTTCATTGCCCTTTTTCCATTAGTAATAATCACTTACCAAAAGGAGAGCAGATTGGTCTCAGTTTGTATTTACTTCAAGATGTATTTTAAAGACAGAATAAATTCCAAAACCAACCTTTCACTCAAGCAAATTTAACAATTAACATCACCTAATTTTATATTTAAGTAATTGTTGCATGGGTAGAGTTAATTTTGGGCAGGTAATTTTATTTTTACTTACCTGACCAGGCATTCTTTTATGATCAATTATTAATCATTACATAAATTATATACTAAAAACATATAATTCCATTGCATAAATAATATACTAATTACATATAATTCCATGACATAAATTATATACTAATTCCATTACATAAATTATATACTAATTACATATAATTCCATTACATAAATTATATACTAATTACATATAATTCCATTACATAAATTATATACTGCATAAATTATATACTAATTACATATAATTCCATTACATAAATTATATACTAAATACATGTAATTCCATTACATAAATTATATACTAAATACATGTAATTACATTACATAAATTATATACTAAATACATGTAATTACATTACATAAATTATATACTAAATACATATAATTCTTTTACATAAATTATATACTAAATACATGTAAAATATGTACAACAGTAGCTGTAGTCAAACAGCATATGAAATCCATATGTTTAGTGCAGCAAAAGCATGCTAATTAACTGACCTAGTTACTTACATGTCCTTAATTGTTCTTCCAGTCCTAACTCAGATCTCATATTACATTATCATTCGCACCCTACTCCTGTATTGAATGTTGACTAGCATGTGATGACCACACACAAAATTGTTTGATTTTCAAAGATGTATCAGTTATTGACTGTCTTCTTTCTTATACAAATTCAACCTATATGCCAGGTATGTGATACTTCCTTCTGGGTGTGGGATAGATAAGCAAGCCACACACTGTGACGTAAATAAATGAATAAAACCAGGTTGCGTGTGTTGGAATCGGTACTATAGGTTGCACATACCTGCTTTATACATTGCAAATGTTCTTAAGCACATTGTACTCCTTTGCTTAGATTTGCAGCACACCTTGAAACCTTAAATTTCCCACCAATATCACAATCTGCACAACATTCTTTCTGAAGTTTTCTTTACATATTAGATTCTGCCTCATTTTCTTAAACAAAAAAGTCTATAATGTCAGTTTTGTTGAAAAAAAAGTATAATATGTACCAAAATACATGTATGATCAGGGCATGGTAAAACCCAGATGTGTTGGCACATTATTTGACCGATCTGGATTTATATATATATTGTATGGTAAATATTCAGCATTAATTTATAACATGCCCAGGGATAATGTGTTGTCAACAGACTGTATATCCATTACCATATATCCCCATGCTTTGCTACCACTCTTTAAAATATTGTGATGTTACTAATAATAGCTCCAAAAAGTTTCATTCCTGATCATCAAATGTCACAAATAAAAGCTGACTGTCATTTGATCTAGGTGGGTTTGAACAACAGAATGAGATATTTATAAATGAGTGTATTACATAATTGTAGTTTTCTTGTTTTCATAGGGGTATATGAAGTAATAATAATAACACTACTAATAATAATGCTAATGATGTTTGTTACATAGAACATAATTTCATTATGATCCAAGCTTGGGAGCTGAGCCAGCCTTCAGAGTAACCTGTCTACAAATGATACTTTTGCCATTTCCATTAGCTTCTTTTGACAGGTTTGACTATACTTAGTATCTCATTGTGTTGATATATCCCACCTTTTGAACAAAATATGTGAAGCCTAAGCCCAAATTAAAAAAAAAGCAGATGCTGCAACAACTTTCTTTCTTTATAATTCTCCAGAACTCTGGAGGAAGGGGGCCTGATGAAATAAGGCTTCACCAACAATTTAACTGGAAATGCCCATGATTCAGGGTTATGTATTTTCAAGGCAGTAGCTGCTTGCTGTCAGTTATTTATTCATTTAAAAAAAGTACAGTGTAATAAAATACTTTTGGGTGAAATTTTATCAATAGTGTGGCACTCTGAAAGAAAAAATATGAATTTTATTTATAATTAGTTTGGGAGAAAACCATTGAATATGGAAGGATAATGCTAACACTAAAACAGCAGGAAATCAGAAACTGAAATGACAGAGTTTCTGAAACATGCAATAATTAGGTGTGTCTGGTTGTTTTTTTTTTTCTTCAAAACCTTGTACATCTTTGAAATATTTTGTTACTAAGTTTCATAAATATATGGTGGACACATTAATTTTCAGGAAAAATAACCTGCAAAGCATGCTGATTTTAAGAATCCTTAGACTGTACCTCATATACAAATTCATAATGAGTTCTGTTTTATTTTTGAAAGAATAATTTTCCTGTTTCTGTATGTCTAAAAGGTTACTACATTCGGATAGCCCTTTATAGTTACAAGGTCTCTCTCTGTCATGAAAATTGAATTGACTCCAGATGTTACTAACAGAAATCAATATAGAGTAAGATCTTCCAATCTTAAGTAACTATTACCCAAAAGTTTAGTAGCTTTATATTTGAGGTGCATGTAAGCCTTTGTTTCCAATTCAGTTGATGAAGACCTGTTCCAGTGGTCACTTGGCTGCCTTGGAATAAGATTTGAACTCTAGAACAAGCTTAACTTAAAATCGATTACAGAAAACCTCTCAGTATCATTACAAATCATACACAGAACCTCACAGGATCATTACAAATAATACATCGAACTGTACATAATCATTACAAATCATGCACAGAACCTCACAGGATCATTACAAATAATACATCGAACTGTACAGTATCATTACAAATCATGCACAGAACCTCACAGGATCATTACAAATCATGCACAGAATCTCATAGGATCATTAAAAATAATACACTGAACCGTACAGTATCATTACAAACAATACAAAGAACCTCACAGTATCATTACAAATCATGCACAGAACCTCACAGAATCATTAAAGATCATAGATAGAACCTCACAGAATCATTACAAATCATTGACAGAACCTCACAGTATCATTACAAATCATACACAGAACCTTACAATATCATTGCAATGCTAATACATCCATAGAACCTCACACTGTCATTACAAATAATACATAGAACCTCACATTATCATTACAGATCATACATAGAACCACACAGTATCATTACATATACATAAGACCTTACAGTGTCATTACAAATCATGCATAGAACCACACAGTATCATTACATATACATAGAACCTTATAGTGTCATTACAAATTATACATAGAACCTCACACTATCATTGCAAATCATACATAGATCCTCACACTATCATTACAAATAATACATAGAACCTAAACACTATCATTACAAATCATACATAGAACCTCACAGTATCATTGCAATACAAATCATACATAGATCCTCACACTATCATTACAAATCATACATAGGACCTTACAGTATCATTGCAATACAAATCATACATAGATCCTCACACTATCATTACAAATCATACATAGGACCTTACAGTATCATTGCAATACAAATCATACATAGATCCTCACACTATCATTACAAATTATACATAGGACCTTACAGTATCATTGCAATACAAATCATACATAGATCCTCACACTATCATTACAAATTATACATAGAACCTCACACTATCATTACAAATCATACATAGAACCTCACAGTATCATTGCAATACAAATAATTCATAGAACCTCACACTATCATTACAAATCATAAATAGGACCTTACAGTATCATTGCAATACAAATCATTCATAAATCCTCACACTATCATTACAAATTATGCATAGGACCTTACAGTATCATTGCAATACAAATCATACATAGATCCTCACACTATCATTACAAATCATACATAGGACCTTACAGTATCATTGCAATACAAATCATACATAGATCCTCACACTATCATTACAAATTATACAAAGGACCTTACAGTATCATTGCAATACAAATCATACATAGATCCTCACACTATCATTACAAATCATACATAGAACCTCACAGTATCATTGCAATGCAAATAATTCATAGAACCTCACACTATCATTACAAATCATAAATAGGACCTTACAGTATCATTGCAATACAAATCATACATAGATCCTCACGCTATCATTACAAATAATACATAGAACCTCGCACTATCATTACAAATCATACATAGAACCTCACAGTATCATTGCAATACAAATCATTCGGGGCCTCGAGTGGCCGAGTTGTCTAAAGCGCTGTCCGTTACGGATCACTGTCATCTCACCTCTGTCTGCGTGGGTTCGAGTCTAGGATTCGGCAAATGTGGATATGTGAGAAAGCTTGCCAGTAGCTTCTCGTGGGTCGGTGGTTCTTTCCGGTGATTTCCCGGTTTCTTCCTCCACCATTAATACTGGCTGCCATGTATAGCCTATCTTGTGCTGAAAAATAGTGTTAAACCCCACAACAACCAACAAACAACCAACAAATCATTCATACAACCTCACACTATCATTAAAAATCATACATAGGACCTTACAGTATCATTGCAATACAAATAATACATAGAACCTCACACTATCATTACAAATCATACATAGAACCTCACAGTATCATTGCAATACAAATCATTCATAGAACCTCACACTGTCATTACAAATAATACATAGAACATCACAGTATTAATACAAATCATACATAGAACCTCACAGTATCATTGCAATACAAATCATGCATAGAACCTCACACTATCATTACAAATCATACATAGAACCTCACACTATAATTACAAATCATACATAGAACCTCACAGTATCATTGCAATACAAATCATGCATAGAACCTCACACTATCATTACAAATCATACATAGATCCTCACACTATCATTACAAATTATACATAGGACCTTACAGTATCATTGCAATACAAATCATACATAGATCCTCACACTATCATTACAAATCATACATAGGACCTTATAGTATCATTGCAATACAAATCATACATAGATCCTCACACTATAATTACAAATTATACATAGAACCTCACAGTATCATTGCAATACAAATAATTCATAGAACCTCACACTATCATTACAAATCATACATAGGACCTCACAGTATCATTGCAATACAAATCATTCATAGAACCTCACACTATCATTACAAATCATACATAGGACCTTACAGTATCATTGCAATACAAATAATACATAGAACCTCACACTATCATTACAAATCATACATAGAACCTCACAGTATCATTGCAATACAAATCATTCATAGAACCTCACACTGTCATAACAAATAATACATAGAACGTCACAGTATTAATACAAATCATACATAGAACCTCACAGTATCATTGCAATACAAATCATGCATAGAACCTCACACTATCATTACAAATCATACATAGATCCTCACACTATCATTACAAATTATACATAGGACCTTTTCAGTATCATTGCAAAAAAATCATACATAGATCCTCACACTATCATTACAAATTATACATAGAACCTCACACTATCATTACAAATCATACGTAGAACCTCACAGTATCATTGCAATACAAATCATACATAGATCCTCACACTATCATTACAAATTATACATAGAAACGTACGGTATTATTGCAATACAAATCATACATAGATCCTCATACTATCATTACAAATTATACATAGGACCTTATAGTATCATTGTAATACAAATCATACATAGATCCTCACACTATCATTACAAATTATACATAGAACCTCACGCTATCATTACAAATAATACATAGAACCTCACACTATAATTACAAATCATACATAGAACCTCACAGTATCATTGCAATACAAATCATACATAGATCCTCACACTATCATTACAAATTATACATAGAACCTCACACTATCATTACAAATAATACATAGAACCTCACACTATCATTACAAATCATACGTAGAACCTCACAGTATCATTGCAATACAAATCATACATAGATCCTCACACTATCATTACAAATTATACATAGAACCTCACACTATTATTACAAATGATACATAGAACCTCACACTATCATTACAAATCATACATAGAACCTCACAGTATCATTGCAATACAAATCATTCATAGAACCTCACACTATCATTACAAATAATACATAAAACTTCACAGTATTAATACAAATCACACATAGAACCACACAGTATCATTACATATCATACATAGATCCTCACAGTATCATTACAAAAAAATCATGCATAGAACTTCACTATCATTACAAATCGCACATTGAACCTAACACAATCATTACAAATAATACATAGAACCTCACAGTATCATTACAAATCCAAGAACCTCACAGAATCATTGATAATCACACATAGAACCTCATGGTATCATTACAAATCATACACAGAACCTCACAGTACCATTACATACAAATCATACATAGAAATTCACAGTATTTTTACAAATCATAATTACCTTTGCAGTATCATTACATATTATACAGAGAACTTCACACTGTAAATAAAAACCAGACTCCACTGTATAATTAAAAGCAATATGAAGTCCATGGTCAGTATCATTACAAATCAGAGAGTCCACAGTATTATTTAAAACCATTCATAGAGCTTCACAATATCATTAAAACCACACTCACATGGTTTCACATTATCAGCTAAAACCACACACAGGGCTTCACTTTATCAGTTAAAACCATACACAGGACTTCACATTACCAGTTAAAACAACACACAAGGCTTCACATTATCAGTGAAAACTGTACACAGATCATCACATTATCAGTTAAAACCTTACATAAAGCTTCACAGTAAAAGAAAAAACCATACACAGAGCTTCACATTATCAGTGAAAACTGTACACAGAGCTTCACATTATCAGTTAAAACCATACATAGAGCTTCACATTATCAGATGAAACCACACACTGGGCTTTACATTATCAGTTAAATCTACACACAGAGCTTCATATTATCAGTTAAAACCACACACAGCTTCTTATTACCAGTTAAAATCGGGTACACAGATCTTGACATTATCAGTTAATCCCTTCATAAAGCTTCACAGTATCAGATAAAACCATACACAGGGCTTCAAATTATCAGTTAAGACCACACACAGGGCTTCACATTATCAGTTAAAACCATACACTGGACTTCACATTATCAGTTAAAACCATCCAAAGAGCTCCACATTATCAGCTAAAACCATACCCATGCTTCACATTTCACATTATCAGTTAAAACCATACCCAGAGCTTCACATTATCAGTTAAAGCAATACATAGAGCTTCACTTTATCAGTTAGAACAACCATGCATAGTGCATCACATTATCAGTTAAAACCATATACAGAGCTTCACATTATCAGCTAAAATCATACACAGAGCTTCACATTATCAATTAAAACAGCCATACACAGGGCTTCACATTATCAGCTAAAACCATACACAGAGCTTTACATTATCAGTCAAAAAGCTATACATAGAGGTTCACATTATCATCTGTAACAAAAGTCTATCAGTTTGTATCACTGATGACCATAGTGTCCTCGGTAATATTAAAAACAATACATACAGCCTCAAAATATCAACTGAAACCATGCATAGAGTTTCACATTATCATGTAAACCCCGGACTAGCATTTATTTTCATTAAGAACCATACAGCATCCACTTTAACAATAAATACTATACAAGGAATCCACAGTATCATTAAAAATTATACATAGAGAATGACATTACCATAGTCACCATACTTGAGTGCTGGGATATTGTCATTTCATTACACTATTATTATCTAAAAATTCAATAAAATTTATACATAGATTGTCATGTAATAAACATCTACATGAAAGGTATAGTCTTTGGGCTCAGGGGCATTCCAGGGAGTGTCAGATGTTAAATATGAACAAATTTACAGTAATGGTTTGAAACCCTGGATCAGGGTTGGGAGAGGGGTTCAAGGTTGCTGGGGGTGGGTAATGAAAAGCATGGAGATTTGCTATGATGAGACATGGAAAATGTTCTATTTAAAATCTGGAACTTTTTATTGATACAAACATTAACATTGGTTTTGACATATCCGTAGGCAGATTTATAAATGATAAAAATGTTTAACATATGAACATGAATAAAGAAAACATTTACAGTTTGGTGATCTGATTTTGAGCAACAAAATCAAAATCAGACACAGCTTCAAAGGCAACATGTTTCCTCTTGGTTCTGCTGTCAAATTTTGCTGTATTAAAATGGATGATATATTGTCAGAAAGTTTGACACCCTTCTGATATCATGACTCATTTTCTTTGTGACACTCTTTTGATATCATGACTCATTCTCTGTGTGACACGGTGCTTTGATGAATGACACATTTTAGCTACTAGAACATTTTTCCCAAAACATGTTAGAATGGAGAAAGCAATTTCATGTTTCACAATTTATGGTATAGTCTAACAAAAGTGGTGTTTTTTCTGCTGCAGATGCTGGTACCACTGACATATCGACAGTTCAAAAAAATTAAATCACCATCTACTTCCTCAAATCCTTAAATTCCTTTTTCATCGTTTAACCATATCTGCTTCATAATTTACAAGTTATCATCTAACTGTATATGCACAAATCATAATCTCATTAAAATATCTTCCTTGATATTCACAAATTTGGGTTTATTGTTTTGCAGGTCAAGTCACAAGGGAAGAAGGCATATAGCGGCTTCAGAACTAAAATTGGAGACCTAAAGAAGGTACAAGTACATTGGTTTATCGAGGGGTGGTGTTAATAGCAGCTTATTCTTCACACAGAAAAGATCTTAGCAATTCAGACAAATTTCATCAGTAACAATCGTGTTAACATTTCCTTTATCCATTATGTATGACTGACATTAAAGGATGATTTATGTGTCTTATTTCTAACAAAAGTAGATGATATCTTGTAACTTGTTTTTCATGAGCTGGAAGGATATGTGCCAGAAATGGATTCAAGCAAATATAAAGATAGATATTATTTCAATAAAAAGCCCATTCTTTATATGGTAAGTACTGTGGTTCATTTATAAAACTATGTTCTCAATATTGGTAGCATGGTTGACTAGTTTTGTGTATATTTATGTACTAATTATATATATATATATATATATATATATATATATATATATATATATATATATATATATAGAGAGAGAGAGAGAGAGAGAGAGAGAGAAAGAGAGAGAGAGAGAGAGAGAGAGAGAGAGAGAGAGAGAGAGAATACAAATCATATGGTGAATAACAACCCTTTCAAGCACACTGGATCCACCAAGGGATCACGTGTGTCAGGGATTGATTAAAATAGATGCAATAAACTGACGACAAACAGTGCGAAACTAGTAACTAACTAGCCTGAGCACTTTCGACTCTTAATGAGTCTTTTTCAAAGGCAAATACAAAGCATATATAAGATAAACAAATAAACACAAAAACGTGTTTGTAAACCTCTACATGGCTGTCTTTATAGTTTAGCCCATGTGGAGACAGCCATGTAGAGGTTTACAAACACAACGTTTTTGTGTTTATTTGTTTAGCACATGGAGATAGACCCCACTTGCTTATAATTAACTGGAAAGTTGGCAAAACCAGTTGTAGAGCATGTTCTGACACTTTGACAGTAACAGTATTCAGATGGTTTGTCCTTGAACTAACACTTGTCATGCCTACAAATGATTTGGTCTGAACCAATATATGAACAGGAGAATCATGTGGGCAGAATGCTGGATTCGGTGTATGAACAAAACAATCATCTCAGTGCAGTGTCAGATGTGATGGATGAACAAGACAATCATCTCAGTGCAGTGTCAGACTTGGTGCATGAACAATCATCTCAATGCAGTGTCAGACTTGATGCATGAACAATCATCTCAATGCAGTGTCAAGACATGATGCATGAACAAGACAATCATCTCAGTGCAGTGTCAGATGTGATGGATGAACAAGACAATCATCTCAGTGCAGTGTCAGATGTGATGGATGAACAAGACAATCATCTCAGTGCAGTGTCAGATGTGATGGATGAACAAAACAATCATCTCAGTGCAGTGTCAGATGTGATGGATGAACAAAACAATCATCTCAGTGCAGTGTCAGACTTGTTGTATGAACAAGAAATTCATCTCAGTACAGTCAGACTTGCTGTATGAACAAGACAATCATCTCAATGCAGTGTCAGACTTGTTGTATGAACAAGACAATCTCAATGCAGTGTCAGACTTGTTATATGAATAAGACATTCATCTCAGTACAGTGTCAGACTTGTTGTATGAACAAGACAATCATCTCATTGTAGTGTCAGACTTGTATGAATAAGACATTCACCTCAGTACAGTGTCAGACTTGTTGTATGAACAAGACAATCATCTCAATGCAGTGTCAGACTTGTTGTATGAACAAAACATTCATCTCAGTGCAGTGTCAGACTTGGTGCATAACAAGACAATCGTCTCAATGCAGTGTCAGTTTCATTGGATGAATAGGACACATGCGAACAAAGGACTCAGTAGACGACCCAATAGTCTGACTCTTTGTTTACACAATGGTCCTGTTCATGTAGAGTCTGATACTGTTACAGTTCATATGACTGTCCCATTCATCCATTGAGTCTGTTACTGCATTGAAATTATCATCCTGAGTCCTGTTCATCCACTGTGTCGGACACTGCATTGAGTCATCCTGAGTCTTGTTCATCCGATGGATTTGACTTTGCATTAGATAGTCATCCTGAGTTCTGTTCATCCACTGGGTCTGACACTGCATTGAGATAGTCATACTGAGTCCTGTTCATCCACTGGGTCTGACACTGCATTGAGATAGTTATCCTGAGTCTTGTTCATCCGATGTGTATGACACTGCATTCAGATAGTCATCCTGAGTCTTGTTCATCCAATGGGTCTGACACTGCATTAGATAGTCATCCTGAGTCCTGTTCATCCACTGGGTCTGATACTGCATTGAGATAGTCATCCTGAGTCTTGTTCATCCACTGGGTCTGACACTGCATGAGATAGTCATCCTGAGTCTTGTTCATCTGATGGGTCTGACACTGCATTGAGATAATCATCCTGAGTCTTGTTCATCCACTGGGTCTGACACTGCATTAGATAGTCATCCTGAGTCTTGTTCATCCAATGGGTCTGACACTGCATTAGATAGTCATCCTGAGTCCTGTTCATCCACTGTGTCGGACTGCATTGAGATAGTCATCCAGAGTCTTGTTCATCTGATGTGTCTGACACTGCATTGAGATAGTCATCCTGAGTCTTGTTCATCCACTGGGTCTGACACTGCATTAGATAAACATCCTGAGTCTTGTTCATCCAATGAGTCTAACACTGCATTAGATAGTCATCCTGAGTCCTGTTCATCCACTGTGTCGGACTGCATTGAGATAGTCATCCTGAGTCTTGTTCATCCGATGGGTCTGACACTGCATTGAGATAGTCATCCTGAGTCTTGTTCATCCACTGGGTCTGACACTGCATTAGATAAACATCCTGAGTCTTGTTCATCCAATGAGTCTAACACTGCATTAGATAGTCATCCTGAGTCCTGTTCATCCACTGTGTCGGACTGCATTGAGATAGTCATCCTGAGTCTTGTTCATCCGATGGGTCTGATACTGCATTGAGATAGTCATCCTGAGTCTTGTTCATCCACTGGGTCTGACACTGCATTGAGATAGTCATCCTGAGTCTTGTTCATCCGATGGGTCTGACACTGCATTGAGATAGTCATCCTGAGTCTTGTTCATCCACTGGGTCTGACACTGCATTAAATAAACATCCTGAGTCTTGTTCATCCACTGGGTCTGATACTGCATTGAGATAGTCATCCTGAGTCTTGTTCATCCACTGGGTCTGATACTGCATGAGATAGTCATCCTGAGTCTTGTTCATCTGATGGGTCTGACACTGCATTGATATAGTCATCCTGAGTCTTGTTCATCTGATGGGTCTGACACTGCATTAGATAGTCATCCTGAGTCTTGTTCATCCACTGGGTCTGATACTGCATTGAGATAGTCATCCTGAGTCTTGTTCATCCACTGGGTCTGACACTGCATGAGATAGTCATCCTGAGTCTTGTTCATCCGATGGGTCTGACACTGCATTGAGATAGTCATCCTGAGTCTTGTTCATCCACTGGGTCTGACACTGCATTAGATAAACATCCTGAGTCTTGTTCATCCAATGAGTCTAACACTGCATTAGATAGTCATCCTGAGTCCTGTTCATCCACTGTGTCGGACTGCATTGAGATAGTCATCCTGAGTCTTGTTCATCCGATGGGTCTGACACTGCATTGAGATAATCATCCTGAGTCTTGTTCATCCACTGGGTCTGACACTGCATTGAGATAATCATCCTGAGTCTTGTTCATCCGATGGGTCTGACACTGCATTAGATAGTCATCCTGAGTCCTGTTCATCTGATGGGTCTGACACTGCATTGAGATAGTCATCCTGAGTCTTGTTCATCTGATGGGTCTGACACTGCATTGAGATAGTCATCCTGAGTCTTGTTCTTCTGATGGGTCTGACACTGCATTAGATAGTCATCCTGAGTCCTGTTCATCCACTGTGTCGGACTGCATTGAGATAGTCATCCTGAGTCTTGTTCATCTAATGGGTCTGACACTGCATTGAGATAATCATCCTGAGTCTTGTTCATCCGATGTGTCTGACACTGCATTGAGATAGTCATCCTGAGTCTTGTTCATCTGATGGGTCTGATACTGCATTGAGATAGTCATCCTGAGTCTTGTTCATCCACTGGGTCTGACACTGCATTGAGATAGTCATCCTGAGTCTTGTTCATCCGATGGGTCTGACACTGCATTAGATAGTCATCCTGAGTCCTGTTCATACACTGGGTCTGACACTGCATTGAGATAGTCATCCTGAGTCCTGTTCATCTGATGGGTCTGACACTGCATTGATATAGTCATCCTGAGTCTTGCTCATCTGATGGGTCTGACACTGCATTGAGATAGTCATCCTGAGTCTTGTTCATCCACTGGGTCTGACACTGCATGAGATAGTCATCCTGAGTCTTGTTCATCCGATGGGTCTGATACTGCATTGAGATAGTCATCCTGAGTCTTGTTCATACACTGGGTCTGACACTGCATTGATATAGTCATCCTGAGTCCTGTTCATACACTGGGTCTGACACTGCATTGATATAGTCATCCTGAGTCCTGTTCATACACTGGGTCTGACACTGCATTGATATAGTCATCCTGAGTCCTGTTCATACACTGGGTCTGACACTGCATTGATATAGTCATCCTGAGTTCTGTTCATCCGATGGGTCTGACACTGCATTGAGATAGTCATCCTGAGTTCTCTTCATCCGATGGGTCTAACACTGCATTGAGATAGTCATCCTGAGTCCTGTTCATCCGATGTGTCTGACACTGCTTCGAGATAGTCATCCTGAGTCCTGTTCATCCGATGGGTCTGACACTGCATTGAGATAGTCATCCTGAGTCCTGTTCATCCACTGGGTCTGACACTGCATTAGATAGTCATCCTGAGTCCTGCTCATCTGATGGGTCTGACACTACATTGAGATAGTCATTCTGAGTCCTGTTCATCCACTGGGTCTGACACTGCATTAGATAGTCATCCTGAGTCTTGTTCATCCGGTTTGTCTGACACTGCATTAGATAGTCATCCTGGGTCCTGTTCATCTGATGGGTCTGACACAGTTCATATTACTGTCTTGTTCATCCAATTAATCTGACACTGGTCCATTCAAGAATTTCTCATCCACCTTACTGTGTGTATATTCACTTATAAGTCAACTTACAAGTGAATATATCCAGTAGAAATAATTATGTAGGTTGTTATTCCATAACCTAATAACTTTGATATATTTACCCTATGTTGGAGGTATTCAGTAGATTATTGCATGTGGTGGGGTGGGGAGGAAGGTGCATGATTTGATTCTTATGCTAGTCAATAAGTTTGGAGTTCATCCAAGAATTATCTCTAGCTCAATTCAAGTTTATACATGCATTTTTACCAGTTCAAAATTTATCAAAGCTCTAGATACAAATTATTAAATTGAATACTTTACTCCCTAGTTTGGAACTAATTGCAATTTTGAAATTCAGTAGAGTAACATCATTTCAAACATGCATGGAAGAACTGAAAATCAAACTGATAGTATGGTTTGATTGATTGAAAATATCATATTTCACAAAATGTTTTATGGCAGGAGCCGACGTCATTGAAATAATTGCATGAAATTCTTTTTGTATAATTTAAAGATGATAACAAATTTCTTGGATGCAGTTTTCTTTAAATTATCGGCATAGAACACATGGACATGCTGCCTATTTAGTGCTCTGCTTTAACGTTGTAAAATTTATGAATGGAGCAAATGAACTAGTATAGCTGTATGATTATTTTGTAATCATTAATTTTGATAGCATGAACAAGTAAATTTTATTTATTAGATGTAGTCCTTGATTTTTCTTTTGATTGATAGCAGCAAGCAGCCAACATTTCCACTGTCTTTGCTAAATAAGCTTTTTACTAATTTATATGATCATACTTTTACAGGGTGGTCATGGAAAATACACACATGACATTCCAAGTTCTGTTCAAAAATGGAGGGTGAGCAGAAATGCACTAAACTAGCTCAACTGATTTCATGCATCAACTATATTTCAATTTATAAACAAGTTACTTTTTCTCTTTCATGCATAGATATAAATAATACAGACTACAGCATACAGTGTTTTCTACCTATGACAAATGAATATATTCTGTCTTTTGCCAACCATGCTGACTTTACCACCCACAGTGGCCTTGTTGTATTTTACATTCAGTTTGTATCACATACAGTGGCCTTGTTATTTCTTACAAATTGGCTACCCCACCTGCAATGGTCCTTCCATGTTATGTACAGGCTATGATGCCTGCAATGGCTTTGTTCTATGTTGCATACAAGATACTTTCTCATCTTGCCTTGTGTGTTACACACCAGATTCCTTGTCATCTTGCCTGTTACAAACAAGATACCTTGTTATCTTGCCTTGTGTGTTACACACCAGATTCCTTGTCATCTTGCCTTGTATGTTACATACAAGAGACCTTGTTATCTTGCCTTGTGTGTTTCACACCAGATTCCTTGTCATCTTGCCTTGTATGTTACATACAAGAGACCTTGTTATCTTGCCTTGTGTTACACACCAGATTCCTTGTCATCTTGCCTGTTACAAACAAGATACCTTGTTATCTTGCCTTGTGTGTTACACACCAGATTCCTTGTCATCTTGCCTTGTATGTTACATACAAGAGACCTTGTTATCTTGCCTTGTGTGTTACACACCAGATTCCTTGTCATCTTGCCTTGTATGTTACATACAAGAGACCTTGTTATCTTGCCTTGTGTGTTTCACACCAGATTCCTTGTCATCTTGCCTTGTATATTACATACAAGAGACCTTGTTATCTTGCCTTGTGTTACACACCAGATTCCTTGTCATCTTGCCTGTTACAAACAAGATACCTTGTTATCTTGCCTTGTGTGTTACACACCAGATTCCTTGTCATCTTGCCTTGTATGTTACATATAAGAGACCTTGTTATCTTGCCTTGTGTGTTACACACCAGATTCCTTGTCATCTTGCCTTGTATGTTACATACAAGAGACCTTGTTATCTTGCCTTGTGTGTTACATACAAGAGACCTTGTTATCTTGCCTTGTATGTTACATACAAGAGACCTTGTTATCTTGCCTTGTGTGTTACATACAAGAGACCTTGTCATCTTATGATGCAAACTAAGACAATTCCTGACATATCAATAATTGTAACGTTTTGCATATATCAGCTTTAGTTTTATCTGAATGGTTTTTAACTTTTTGCACCCATGGTCCAACCTTGACCCACTTCTTGATATTCTGTCTGATTCATCCATCATATGCAACAAGCCCATGGCACACAAGTTTGCTTCAGCCTATAGTTGAGAACCTATCGTTTATCTGATTTTTTGCCATTTTGCCATCATTTGAAGAAAAATCTTCGTACTTTGTTTCTCTTTTTTTATATTGAAAAGATGATTTCATCTCTTTTCCATTTCTTGGTTCAGCAGTTGGTAATTATTTCATGTCACTGTTGGCTTTGGCTCAGCTTTTTTGCATGGCTGATTGTGACAAGAATGCATACAATTTTTTTAATAACTCATTTATATAAAAAAAAAAAAAATAGTTGTCAAACCAACCGATTATTCCTGCTCATTATTTTCATATATTTTTTATTAGGGCCCTCCATTGAGACACAAGAGCCTGCCATTCACATTATCATCTATCTGTATTTCTGTCTTACCATTCACATTTCTTGTAATCAGCATGCTCTCTAACCTTTGTGCATAATTTGGTAGATGAATTGCCTGTATGTGCCTTTTAAAGGCATCATCATTTCATATCAACGTTTCATGGAGTTATTGCCCTTTTTCTATCAATAGTATATCTCCATTAAGGCATAACCCTGTAGAAAGTTCAATTCAAGAATCTTTGGTCATATTCTGAGGCAGTTTTGTGTATATTGTCCCATGAACCTAGAAGATGTACCTTTTATGGGCTTTTTTTTTCTTCTCATCAGCTCCATTTGGAATACTTTTCAATTCTGACAATAAATGTAATCTTTACATGGAATGTTGATTTTAACTAGCAGAGCTCAAGAACCATTCAACATATCATGATGCTAGTTTGTATGAACCTTTTCTCATATGCCTACTTTTTATGGGTTTTGTCTTGTCAGCTCCATTCTGAATAGAGTTCTGGCCCTTGACGGTTAACTTTTATATTTTCACACAGATTTTTGCTTCTAATCAGCAAAGCTTAATAAAAGATGCAGTGTTTTGAATACATCATAAAACAATGTTATGATATTAGACATTTCTTGTATGGCTTGCTTTTCTTTTAACTGGACATTTTTATATGTGTATCCATGCCTTTAAATAAAGAGATCGGTAATGTTTTTTACTGTATGAGATGATTGAATGTAAGAACACTGACAGTTTATGTTATCAAGCAAAGCTTTTGTTTTTGCCTGCTTTTATCTGTGACTTGCTCATTTCAGGAGGATGCTATTTCCATTAAGGCCAGTAAGTCTGTTCGCTATGGGACTGAAACCAAAACTTTTGTTAGAGACCGCCCATCTACTATTGTCGGTCAAGCGCTAATTACACGGAGAGTAAGTGGGATAGAGAATAGGTGGTTCTGATTTTCTGTATCTGTTTTAAAAAAGTTTTGTTAAGTACTTGCCCCTAACTTAAATGTTCACTAATTTTGTTATAATAGTTAAATTTATGATTAGATAGTGATTACAAATTAATTCAATTACAAACAAAATGCAGACTACATGATTGATTCTCATTGACCATTTATTTTATTATAAGTAAGCTGCAAACTGAGTTGTGCTGTAAAGCAACATATATTTGTGACAATTACGTTTTATGATTCCCCAATGTCCGACTATTTTTTACTATTAAATTTCAGAGTCCTTAATGTCAAACTATTTTATGACTACTAAATTTCATGATTGATTCACCAATGTTAGCCTATTTTGTGGACATGTCATTTCATGATTCCCTAGTGTCAGACTATTTTGTGACTAGTAAATTTCATTAGTCCATAATGTCAGACTACTTTTTGACTAGGAAATTTATTGATTCCCTAATATTAGACTATTTTGTGGTCATTAAGATAACAGAAATTTGATACTGCTTTTGTCTTTAGTTATACTTCCACCACTACAGGAATCATAGTGTCTATCCTTTCATTTGGCACACAGCCTCATTAATGAAGTTAGACCCACAGTTTTTGATGGATTACCAAGAAACATTTTAAATGTTTTTTCTCATTACATTCATGTGCACATAATGACAAATGATTTTGTTCCTACAACTTTTATGGGATTGCCCGCATTAACTTAAGTGAAATACTATGTAGAAAATGTTATGCAGTGCAACTAGTCTCACATTTTTAATGGGTTTTGAAATAACTTTGTAACTAACTGTTTTGGTCATTATCTGAAGATGCACATATCAACAGATTATATTACTCATGCACTTTGTTTTGTTTTAGAGTGATTGCCTTTTTCTGTTTTGTAGCTTAGTGTAACACAATATTGTTTGTACAACCAGTCCCAGTTTTTGATGGCTTGCATTAAACTTGATAAATATTATTTTTGTCACCTGTAGATGTTCATATCATTACATTGCTGTGATCATGTGATTTGTATTACCACTGCTGCTCTATTTGGCTTGGTGCAAGTTATTGCTCTTTTTCACTTGGTGCTTGGTGTGAGTTATCTCCCTTTTTTACTTAAAGTTTCCTCAGAGTAGGATTTGTCTGACCGTTTTCAATGGATCATCATGAACCTATGTACATATTTTGAAGATGCACAAATTGACAAATCTTTATACAGCTCAGATTGTTGTAAAAGTTATTGCCCTTTTTTCCTTTACGCTGTATCATAGAATTTTGTTAGTGTACTTCTCTTGCACACCATTACTTTAGTTTTTAAAAATAGATTTCTCTCTTGAATTTTACAAAAAATATTAACACAAATAAATGTAGTTTTAATGATAGATTCTCCACTTAAATTCTACAAAAAAAGAAATTAAACACAAACATATGTACTTCTAGAGTGGCCAAGTAAACAGATTTATATTTTATGTACCATATATATTTACTTATAAAACCAGTTTAACTGCTGAAAACAATGACCCTGATCTCCCTTTGCATAATGTACTGGCAGATCAGGGTCTTTGTTGTTTGCATTACTATTTCTAACATAGACCCAGGGTGTATGCAGTTTTCAGTTGGAGTTGATTTTCAAGCAACTATTTATGGTATCACACTTCAGGAAGTGACAATAACATTATTATCAACAATGTTAAGATTTGAATTTAGCATTTTGAAACTCACATTCTATATTTGACTTAATATCCACATTATATGCTTGAGAAATTGTTATTTTGGAAAATGTTTTGAGGTTCAAAATCATAATGGTAAATTGATGCTATCACAGACAATGTCTCCATCACATGTACATAGGAAATAATTTTCTCCCATTATCTACATTGAGAGCTTTGTCGATGTTGAGTGCTCTGTACATGTCAAATCTATTATCATTCCCAGTTTGGTCCTAATGAACAAATGTATATGCCATATTTTAAGACTTATTTAATCCATTGTGCACAACATACTACTTTGCACATTTATATTTATGCTTTTATTATGGGCATAAAATCGTCACATTGCAGCCCACGTAGTTCCAGTTAATGTTTTTGACCTTTGTAATCTTTTGAGTTGTCCACCCCAGCCATAACCCATTAAGTTTAGAGCTAAAAAAGAGAGCAAACTTGTAAAGTAGTAAGTTCCAAGGAAATTATGTTTCAGGTGGATTTTAGAAACCTGCTTGCCTCCCAATAGACATGCCAGAATAAAAAAGACATGGAAGGGAACTTTTCAAGAGATTGAACAGAAAGAGTGTGTTCATCTTTATTAATTGCTGCATTCATTTAAAATTTTTATAGCATTTCTGTCCTGACATGATAGGATTCCAAGTGTCACGGTTACGTCAACAGAATGCTGCATCTTCATACCGTTCATTGACAAGAGATTGCATACTTGCTTTATATAGGTTCTGTGGAACTCTTGTTCGAATGTGGTCTGTGGAACACCTGGTTTATTTAAATGTATTCTGCAGAATGCCAGCTTGGAGTGTGTTCTGCAGAACACCTGCTTTGAATGTGTTCTGCAGAACACTTTTTAAATATTTTGCATGGCATGTATTTTAGGTGAGAGACTGTTCTGCAAAACATTTGCTTTGAATGTGTTCTGCAGACAAGTTGCTGTAGATCATATCTTTTGCATGGCATGCATTGAGAGACTTCTGCAGAACACTTGCTTATCTCATAAATTTCATTCATTCATGTGCAAAACAGTTCATTCTGCAGAATACTTTCTTTGATCATATCTCCAACATAGCATGCATTTGTAACTGTGCAGAACACCCAATAGTCTTGCTTAGAAATGTGATATTTACTGTAGCTTGAGCAAATGTTACAAGTTTACTATAAAATTCTTAGCAATTAATAAAAATAGGATATTTTAGAAAATTACTTGAAATTTTTTTTTACAGTAAAGCAAAATAAATAATTTCTGTTAACAAAATCAGCATATCCTATTATAACATGTATCCAAAGATTATTGTGCTTTTAAAATTATTGGAGGAATAATATGTGTTGTTCTGTGATTTTTTTTAGAAAACATACAAGTTGTACTGTCCAATATTAATACAGTAATTGTTGTTGTTGTGCAGGGTTTAACACCATTTTTCAGCACAAGATACGCTATACATGGCAGCCAGTATTAGTGGTAGAGGAAGAAACCTGGAAAACCCCAGGAAGAACCACAGACCTACGAGAAGCTACTGGCAGGCTTTCTCACATACCTACATTAACTGATCCTGAGACTCGAACTCATGCAGACAGTAATTATTATCGACTGATTCAATGTACTATTCTAGTTAGTAATACAGTAAGTTTTTGTCAAGCCTGCTTTGGTGGAAGCATAAAATAGTTTTCACTCTGAAATCCATATAAGTCCGTACTCATCTATATATATTTATTTACTTATAATAAACTGTACAGAAGCGGATCTGCTTGTGCATTATGCATTGACAGATCAGGGTCTGTGCAGTTTTTAGTTGCACTCAACTTATAAATAAGTACATATGGTATGTATGATTACTTTTGGGTCAGTTAAGATATTTGATATCAGAACTAGCTTGAAATGAAATTTCTGAAGTGAGTGAAAAAATTTTTATCTTTTATGAAAGCATTAAAATTAGTTAACACAATTCATAAATTTTATTTGATACAGATACAGATGTTAGAATAAATTTGTATCACATGACAAAAAACTGCAAATTCTGTGCAGTAATATTGCAATCAAGTATACGATCAGAACATTGCTTGGTCATTTCCGTCATGTTGTGAAATGAACCTCGGATTTAATTTATCACCATTGTGAACTATATTTTGAACTTCTTTCCTTCACCTGGTACAGCATAATGGCAGATGGGGACATAGTCAAAATCAGAATAGCCCCAACCTTTACTATCATAACATAATGTGGGTAAGTGAGAAAGCCTTGCCAGTAGCTTCTCGTGGGTCGGTGGTTCTTCCCGAGGTTTTCCAGGGTTCTTGCCCCACTATTAATATTGGCCGATATGTATTGCCTATCTTGTGCTGAAAAATGGTGTTAAACCCTATAACAACAATTATCATAACGTGCACTTTGCCAGGAGGAAATCAAACAGACCAAATTAACTTATATTCCTACAACTACTTCTGAGGTTATTTCACTACCCAAAGGAAATAGAAGAGAAATGTTCCAGTCAACAAGCGTAGAGACATGTCTTCCAAGTACTTTCAAATTCCTTTGACATGATACCATTATTTTTAAAATATGCATACTTTTTAATCAGTTATTAGTTCTTAACTATGTTAAAATATGGTGTTTGGTCATTAATCTATCAATTATATAATGTCATGTGATATTTTATATTTATTTCAATAATTAATTATAGCTGGATAAAATTAAATATACTATTGACTTCAAGTTTTACGATGCAATCTTCATAAAATTTTTGTACAGATTGAGTGTATTTCTTTTATATGAAGTTGTTTCAGTGTTTTCCATTATGCAAATAATATAATTGATTTATTTTCCATAAGCTTGTGTTTTAGAATTTGTTCATAAACATGTGTTGAATGGCTAAACATGATTATTACCCAAACTTAAGTGAAATGATTTATCCATTTTTCAGCCCCCAAGGCCATCACCACCCCATTTAGATCCTAACAGAGTAGTGAGCCGGCCGCCCGGTGCTATTGTTAATAAGCTTGGATCAGCAAACAGGTGTGTAATTTATATGTAATCCATAATCTACAAGTCCGTCAGTTTAAATGTATATCAGTTTATCTGTCTGTCTTTAAGACTATCTTTTAGTCTTTAATATTTGAGACAATATGAACCCTTTCCCACATACAAGCAATATCAGACTCCCCTACCTCATTTCAGTGCCTATTTGATGCCTCTACTACATTGCAAAGTAGGGACGTTTTGATACCCCTGCCATATGTTCATTCTAATGTATCTGGACACTTCTAACTTATTTCAGTGTAAGTGCCTTTTACTGGCTTTGCACATCTCAGAGAAAGAATATCGGTACACCCCTGCCATATCTACATGTAGATGCATTTTAGTGTATGTGTCATTTGGTGACTCTATGCATCTCAACCTAAAGATGTGGATGTCCCTGCCCTGTCTCCATTCAAGATGACTATGGTAAACAACCACCATTGCATGATCTGTTCATCATGCCACCTGATGGATATACCGCCTCTAGTAAAATATATTTGACATCATAGGATATTCACATGAATCATAAATAGCCAGTCAGAGATGAGAAGATAGCAGATATTCCCCCAAAATGAAAATGGCTGCAAACAGAATCCTGACTTAGATTGATATTTAGGATTGCATTCATCATCAGACTTTGTCAGTAATCATAAAAAAATGTTTACACAGAATATACTGAAACAAATCTCACAACATATTTTGTCAAATCTTAGTCTGATATGCTGAAAATATGACAAGTATGTAGCCCACTAATGCTGGATTCCTATTGTTGGCATTGAAGCAAAATCACTTGTGTCTCATGATGGTCACCGAAAAGGGTGGGCCAGGAAGAGGGGAGTAGGGTCTAAAAATATCAAATCGCTCACTCTGGCATTTACTAAATATTTATACTGGCCCAAAATAAACCCGTCACTCATCCAGCTTTTATAGAAATTTAAAGTGGACAAGAATGTAATTGACCTAAATTTGATGGTGTGAAAGGGTTTTTGGAACTTATTCTGTGACTTTTTATGTGACCTTCTGATACCAGTTGTAATAATTACAAATTGAGACCAGTCTGCTTTTACTCTCTGGTTGGTGAAGATGAGTAAGGAAGAGAGAGAGAGCAAAGCACTTCTACATGCTTAAATAAAACAAATGGAAAACAAAGCTCCACGAAAAATTATGGACAAAGTCATCAATATTCTCAATTGATCATTCATTTTTGTTACAAGAAAAACATTTGTCAGTCATAAATCAGCACTTGCCCAAATTTGGGCACTTAATTTGAAAATTCACCAGAAATTGTCACTTGCTATTCTGTATACATTACAGAACTGAGTAGTCAGCTTAGGACAAATACAGAGATTTTGCAAAATATGGTTGGAATTTTTTACTTTAAAAGAGGGAGTATTGTAAGCGAGAATGGTGAAATTTTCATTGCAGCATATCTTTGACTTTCTAATCCTAATTAGGACCCACGCTTGTGTCACTGTGTTAATAGTTTACACCCATTTGTGTGAGAACTTTTGTGAGATTTCTAAATCAGATAACATTATTTTGACTAAATCTGAAAAAGTATATGCTGCCATAAACAGGAGATTATGTTCAGCTATGAAGTCGGCAAACAGTGCAACAGAACATATATCTTTATGCATGTTTGATGCAGACTCCATGAACATGAATTTCAGTGATGGCATGTTTGTTGTTGTGTTGAATATTTTAATATTCTGCATGATTCATGTCATTTGTGCCACTTTAACAAATGTTAAAATCAGAATTACAAAATGAGCAGAATGCATAATCATACCCTTTTAACTTCTGTTTTGCTGAATCAGCTCTTCTGTCATGATGAATTAGCCTCTGATCCTTTTTGAATTGCATCTTATCACACATATTATAATCCATGTTGACAAAATTCAAGACAGTGAAGCCATCCAACCCTGCCAACAGTATCAAAGATTTGTTAATTGTTTTATGGTGCATGAAATCAGCCACTGTGACATCTTATCCTGCTCCAGCCAATTTACAGTCATGTTATGATAGACAGTATTACCATAAATATTCTACACTGGAAGCAAAGCATGGAGAAAATGGAGAAAGAAAAAAAAATTCAAAAATAAATTTGCTTAGATGGGAGATTTCATTGAGGGTCATGAGACACCCCACATATTTGGATCTAAACCTCCAATCTCATTAATATTGAGACGAAAAACAATTGTTTTTAAGTTTTGTTTAAGTGAAAACTGCACAGATCCAAACTTTACGTCACACACGGGCGCTAGCAGATCTGAATCAGTGCAGTTTGCTAGGAGTAATCAGTAGAACTAAAAACAAAGATTCTGATCTAGCAAGCACATGATGCAGTGGCCAGTCAGGGTCTATATTGTTTGTAGTTTAGACTCAATTTTTACATCAGTATATATATATTAGCCCATTATTAGCAGTAGCCCAATAAAGCATGTTACAGTGTAATGCATACTATCTTGGTTTTAAATCGCAATATATTATTGTTACATTGGATCTCATTTGCAGGGTATCCCGCCTGATGGTCAATGAGCCACATGATGACACAAACCTCATGTATAATAGAGTCAGCATCAGCTTGTTGAATGATCCTGATATCCAGCAGGCAATGTTCAAGTCAGCAAGTGTGGAAAATCTGCCTCATACCCAAACCGACTCTTCACTAATGGTACATTAGAATTCTTTCAGTCCTTTTTATTCAGTTACCAAAAATTATTAAAGAGAAATACATGTGTAGTCTAAAATATATTATATTAGCTGTTATTGCAGTTGTGTATAGAGTACAGTCCATTAAAAAAAATGAGCAACAAGCATGAAAAATTTTTGGGGAGTATAAAGAATTTAAGTCCCAATGCAAATGTTTTTTTTTCTCACTTGGCCAAAGGCACACAACAGTTGAATTGAAGGTATGGCCTTTTGTCTGTTGCCTATTGTCTGTCCATTGACATATGCTTACAAACAATCTCAAGGTTTCATTTCTGATCAAATTTAGTCAGACATTAAATGTAAACCTAGTTCATCAAAATCTCAGAGGAATTCAGTTCTTAGTTAGATCAATGCATGTTAATGAGGACCCAGACTGGTGAGACTGTGGAAATCAAACCCACAACCTTGTGGTTATGTTAATGAGGATCCAGACTGGTGAGACTGTGGAAATCAAACCCACAACCTTGTGGTTATGTTAATGAGGATCCAGACTGGTGAGACTGGAAATCAATCCCACAACCTTGTGGTTATGTTAATAAGGACCCAGACTGGTGAGACTGGAATGGAAATCATTCCCACAACCTTGTGGTTATGTTAATGAGGACACGGTCTGGTGAGACTGTGGAAATCAAACCCAAAACCTTGTGGTCATGTTAATGAGGAACCAGACTGGGGAGACTGGAAATCAATCCCACAACCTTGTGGTTATGTTAATGAGGACACAGGCTGATCAGATTGTGGAAGTTGACCCAACAACCATGGTAATAGGACCCAGACTGGTCAAAATTGTGAAATCAATCCCACAACCTTGTGTTCATGTTAATGAGGACCCAGATTGGTCTGACGGTGGAAATCAAACCCACAGCCTTCTGGTCATGTTGAACACCTTAACCAATGAGCCAATGAAACACTTTAGGTTATAAATCGAATAAAGTTTTTACATCAGAGATGGGGTCACGGGGTGGTAAGAATGCTGACAGAAATTCATGCTTATTGCACATATTAATACCCCTTATAATGCAGGATAAGTTTATGAACCTTAAGGGTATGGTTGTGAAAATTCTACATTATGAATTGAGCTCCAGTCCCTAGTAGCCAGGATAGATTAAAGGGAGAATGCTGTTTGTATGCATGATTTGATACTGGCACCAAAACTAACAGATAATATAGTAACTACATAGTGTGTGCTCTTCTTTCCCATCCACAGTTTCAATACATTTGTATATTTGCATTCACAAGCTGACATATATCAACTACAGGTGAGTGATATCAGGCCAACTTGTGGGGTCTTGTTTATAAAAACTGCTGAAAATTAATACTCATAGATTCAGTTCACAGCATTCCTCTTCATGATCACTGGACACAAAAACAACTGTTGCTTACTTATTGTTTGATCTGTACACAAACATACCTTGGTTAATAAGTACTGACTAAGACAGAATGAAGGCCAGAAGTTTCAGCTGAATTTTCTAAATAAGTCTTGCAGTTTGGTAACACCTGTAATCCAGACTTTGTTATGCATTTCATGTTGATGCAAAACTATTTATTCCCTTTATAAAAGTTCGTCATTAAAAATTAATTTGAAATCATGCTCAGTATTCTGTATATGCAAGCTATAGAGTATGCCACCTTATAGAGAAGGATGCACTATTTGTGGGGTTTAATGCCATTTTTCAGAACATGATGGGCTTTACATAGCACCCAGTATATTTGGTGGAGGAAGAATCATCGACCCATGGCAAGCCACTGGCAAGCTTTCTCACATACCCAAGTTGGTTGAGCCAAGACTAATTTCACATGGATGGACAGAGGTGAGACGTGTGAGTGACTAGTAAAAGGTGAGCTCCTTAGACCACTCAGTCACTCGGGGCACCATCTTAATAATGAAACATGTTATGCACGTAATTTTACAACAACATAATTAAATGGAATCCATGACTATAACTGCATTTTAAATGGAACAGTGTTATAGAGATATGCTTTATAGCGAAGGAGCAAAGTATTTCCATGGGCATTCATTTTCAGGGTTTTGCAAAATTTGATATTTTTGTTCATGCTTTTAACTTGTATGTCAATATTCTTTGAACCACAAAACTATGAAAATTAGTATTTCATGAACAATACTGAATTTACATACTTTAAATTGCTAAGTTTTATATACCCATCAGTCATTACATATGAATATTCGTCAATTAAATTATTTCTATACTATGTATATTTTCTTGTAAGTTCAGTCCATTAGCAAATTGCACAGAACCGGATCTGCCATTGCCTAATGAGCAGTTAGATCTGGGTCTATAAAGGTTGTTAAGATTAATCAGTAGAACAAGTATCATAGACCCCGATCTGCAATGTTTGCAGTTCATTCCGACTTGTAAGTGTATACTGTAATAGCAAAATTATGGGCTTGAGGACATCTCAAAATGGCCACTATTTAAATTGAAGTCTCTTTTTCTAGAATGTGACAGCAGTAGCCGAAGACAGTCTGAATACATTACATGTAAGAAGACTGTCTTTCATGAAGAATGATATTTTTTGGACACATTTTTTGTGTAAAGTTTATAAAATGTTGCGCTCATCTTGCATGCAGGTATGTACAGCTTCTTCTAGGGCATGGGCCAGAGAAGCAGTTTGTAAAGCCTATGACTGAAAAAGTGGTAAAAGCTATGTTAAAAATCATTAAAAAAATACCAGGATGAGAGCTTAGACTCTGATTTACTCTACTGATATTAATAATCTGTAATTTAAAAGCAAGATGTATTGAAAAGGAGCTTTTTAATGTACATTATTTTGAATGGCTACCCATAACATTTTGTCCATGACTTTGTTTCATTCTGCTCTCACTGCTAATGTTTGTGGTTTTCTTTCTGTGACTTTGTTTCATTCAGCTCTCACTGTTAATGTTTGTCGTTTTCTTTCTGTAACGTTGTTTCATTTTGCTCTCGCTGCTAAAGTTTGTGGTGTACTATATGTGACTGTCATGCTGCTGACATTGCTAATGTTTGTGGTGTACTATCTTTGAATTTGTTTCATTCTTCTGACATTGCTAATGTTTGTGGTGTACAGTGACTGTGTGACTGTCATGCTGCTTTCATTGCTCATGTTTGTGGTTTATTATGTGACTGTGTCATGCTTCTGACATTGCTAATGTTTGTGGTGTACTGTCTGTAACATTGTTTCATTCTGCTGACAGTGCTAATGTTTGTGGTGTACAATCTTTGACTTTGTGTCATGCTGCTGACATTGCTAATGTTTCAGGTGCACTGTCTCTGACATTTCATTCTGCTGACATTGCTAATGTTTGTGGTGCACTGTCTGTGATGTTTCATTCTGCTGACATTGCTGTTTGTGATGTACTGTATGTGACTGTGTCATTCTGCTGACATTGCTAGTGTTTGAGATGTACTATATGTGACTGTGTCATGCTGCTGACATTGCTAGTGTTTGAGATGTACTATATGTGACTGTGTCATGCTTCTGACATTGCTAATGTTTGTGGTATACTATCTTTGAGTTTGTTTCATTCTGCTGACATTGCTAATGTTTGTGGTGTACAGTGACTGTGTGACTGTGTCATGCTTCTGACATTGTTAATGTTTGTGATGTACTATATGTGACTGTGTTATGCTGCTGACATTGCTAATGTTTGTGGTTTACTGTCTGTAATATTGTTTCATTCTGCTGACAGTGCTAATGTTTTTGGTGTACTATCTGTGACTTTGTGTCATGCTTCTGACATTGCTAATGTTTCTGGTGCACTGTCTGTGACGTTTCATTCTGCTGACATTGCTAATGTTTGTGGTGTACAGTGACTTTGTGACTGTGTCATACTGCTAACATTGCTGATGTTTGTGGTTTATTATATGTGACTGTGTCATGCTTCTGACATTGCTAGTGTTTGTGGTGTACTATATGTGACTGTGTCATGCTGCTGACATTGCTAATGTTTGTGGTGTACTGTCTGTAACATTGTTTCATTCTGCTGACAGTGCTAATGTTTGTGGTGTACTATCTTTGACTTTGTGTCATGCTGCTGACATTGCTAATGTTTGTGGTGCACTGTCTGTGACATTTCATTCTGCTGACATTTTAATGTTTGTGATGTACTATATGTGACTTTGTCATGCTGCTGACATGGCTAATGTTTGCGGTGTACTGTCTGTAATGTTGTTTCATTCTTCTGACAGTGCTAATGTTTGTGGTTTACTGTATGTGACTGTGTCATGCTTCTGACATTGATAATGCTTGTGATGTACTATATGTGACTGTCATGCTGCTGACATAGCTAATGTTTGTGGTTTACTATATGTGACTGTGTCATGCTGCTGACATTGCTAATGTATATAATGTACTATAGATGACTGTGTCATGCTGCTGACATTGCTAATGTTTGTGGTTTACTATATGTGACTGTGTCATGCTGCTGACATTGCTAATGTTTGTGGTGTACTATATGTGACTGTGTCATGGTGCTGACATTGCTAATGTTTGTGGTTTACTGTATGTGACTGTGTCATGCTTCTGACATTGATAATGTTTGTGATGTACTATATGTGACTCTGTCATGCTGCTGACATGCTGCTGACATAGCTAATGTTTGTGGTTTACTATATGTGACTGTGTCATGCTGCTGACATTGCTGATGTATGTGATGTACTATATGTGACTGTGTCATGCTGTTGACATTGCTAATGTATATGATGTACTATAGATGACTGTGTCATGCTGTTGACATTGCTAATGTATGTGATGTACTATATGTGACTGTGTCATGCTGCTGACATTGCTGGTGTATGTGATGTACTATATGTGACTGTGTCATGCTGTTGACATTGCTAATGTATATGATGTACTATAGATGACTGTGTCATGCTGTTGACATTGCTAATGTATATGATGTACTATAGATGACTGTGTCATGCTGTTGACATTGCTAATGTATATAATGTACTATAGATGACTGTGTCATGCTGCTGACATTGCTAATGTATATGATGTACTATAGATGACTGTGTCATGCTGCTGACATTGCTAATGTATATGATGTACTATAGATGACTGTGTCATGCTGCTGACATTGCTAATGTATATGATGTACTATAGATGACTGTGTCATGCTGCTGACATTGCTAATGTATATGATGTACTATAGATGACTGTGTCATGCTGCTGACATTGCTAATGTATATGATGTACTATAGATGACTGTGTCATGCTGCTGACATTGCTAATGTATATGATGTACTATATGTGACTGTGTCATGCTGTTGACATTGCTAATGTATATGATGTACTATAGATGACTGTGTCATGCTGTTGACATTGCTAATGTATATGATGTACTATAGATGACTGTGTCATGCTGCTGACATTGCTAATGTATGTGATGTACTATAGATGACTGTGTCATGCTGCTGACATTGCTAATGTATATGATGTACTATATGTGACTGTGTCATGCTGCTGACATTGCTAATGTATATGATGTACTATATGTGACTGTGTCATGCTGCTGACATTGCTAATGTATATGATGTACTATATGTGACTGTCATGCTGTTGACATTGCTAATGTATATGATGTACTATAGATGACTGTGTCATGCTGTTGACATTGCTAATGTATATGATGTACTATAGATGACTGTGTCATGCTGCTGATATTGCTAATGTATGTGATGTACTATAGATGACTGTGTCATGCTGCTGACATTGCTAATGTATATGATGTACTATATGTGACTGTGTCATGCTGCTGACATTGCTAATGTATATGATGTACTATATGTGACTGTGTCATGCTGCTGACATTGCTAATGTATATGATGTACTATAGATGACTGTGTCATGCTGCTCTTGCTACATATGTGATTTACTATCTTATAAGAACTCTATTACATATATGGACATGGAGGAAAAGTTTAAGCTGCAGAGAAAGAAAGAAAATGTCAGATCGGTCATAGATATCTGTTAAAGTGTTTAATCTCTGTTTCTTGCCCTGACTGCAGATGTAAACATATCAGTTTGTTGAGTTCATCCATCTCGAAGCTGGTTTAGCATGATTGTACAAAAATTATAAATTAAAATTCATACTTATCTGTAGGTGACCATTTGAATGTTTTCAGGTCATTACAGCATTTTTGTTGAACTTTTTAATGCATTTTTCTGACTTTTGGGACTTAATTAATTATGAAAAAATCTAGTATGGTAGATAAATTATTTATTTTTTCTGTGAATATATGCATATAACCTGATAAAGCCTTTGTGCCATTATAATTTTAAATTCTTTTAGTTTTTAATCTTTTAGATGTAGTACATATGTAAGTATGGACATATAAGTATATGTATGTGCAGGGTTTAACAGCTCATCAGCACAGTACAGGCTACAAATTGCTGAATAAATTTAGCAAAAGACATAAATCTTTTAAGTGTTCATATTTATCTTCATTTGTACAGTTTTATTCCATTACAAAATTTGGTTGATCAATTTGGTTGATCCCACATACGGCTTAGTCCCCATATGGCTGTGTGGTTTTAGAGACATCAGATGTAAAATTTTCATATTTCATCATCTTCTTATCAACACTTTTATATCTCCTGAGTTTGTTTAACATTAGTGGTAAAATGGGACAGCATTTTAAGGAGAGAAAATTTAATAAAGAAAGACTGTGGTCAGGCTTTTACATGGCTTTTTTTCTACACAGGATCAGATGATGACAGTAAGATATATTAACTTAGATAAATTAACTTTATTTAATGTTAAATGTTTGATGGCATGCTGGTAAGAACTGACCAGCCATAGTGGAGAAGTAGTTTTTATTGTTGTAGTTGTTGTTGTAGGGTTTAACACCATTTTTCAGCACAAGATAGGCTATACATGGCGGCCAGTATTAAAGGTGGAGGAAGAACCCTGGAAAACCCAGGGAAGAACCACCGACCCACAAGAAGCTACTGGCAGACTTTCTCACTTACCCACATTAGCCGAGTCTGGACTTGAACTCACACAGACAGAGGTGAGATGGCAGTGATCCGTAATGGTCAGCGCTTTAGACCACTCAGCCAATCGGGGCCCCATGGAGAAGTATATTAATTGCATGGTCATTAAAGTGAAACTGATAGAGTTTCTGCGGGGTTGCAGTTACATATTGTGATCAAAAATAGAAATAGGGCTACTGATTTGATTTCTAAATAAAGAAAGAGAAGATGGTGATGTAACGTTTATTCTGTGTCAGACCAAGGCGTATTTTGAAGAGTTTTCTGACTAGACCCTACTGCTGACATTTATTCTGTGTCAGACCAAGAAGTATTGTGAAGAGTTGTCTGACTAGACCCTACTGTTGACATTTATTCTGTGTCAGACCAAGACGTATTGTGAAGAGTTGTCTGACTTGACCCTACTGCTGACATTTATTCTGTGTCAGACCAAGACATATTTTGAAGAGTTGTCTGACTTGACCCTACTGCTGACATTTATTCTGTGTCAGACCAAGACATATTGTGAAGAGTTGTCTGACTTGACCCTACTGCTGACATTTATTCTGTGTCAGACCAAGAAGTACTGTGAAGTGTTGTCTGACTAGACCCTACTGCTGACATTTATTCTATTTCAGACCAAGACATGTTGTGAAGGGTTGTCTGACTAGACCCTACTGCTGACATTTATTCTATGTCAGACCAAGAAGTATTGTGAATAGTTCTGTCTTGACCTTACTGCTGATTCTAAATTTTTACAAGTATATTGCAAGCAGTCTGTTCATGGCAATCCTTCCAACATTGAATAAAATATTTTACATACCACTTAAGCATGCATCATGGAAAAATGAGAGCAAGCAAGCAAATTTTAGAGAGAGAAAAAAGAAGAATATTGACAAATAAATTATCCCCATTGATAGGGTACATAAATTTGAAAGTGCAAACACATACCTTCATGTAATCTTTGCTTAATAGATTTATCATGGTGAGATAAGAACCACAAACATCAAATAGAACATGTCAAAATTAAATTGCTAAATAAGGGACTATTTCTAAAGGGACATATTCATCCAGTTCAATGAACTGACATTTATTTTCAAAGTTTCAATAATTTGGATTAAAAATAAGGGGTTTGGTGTAAATTCTTTCAATGTGGCTTATAGAATATATGAAAGTTGAAAAATAAAATAAAACAGAGGTCATATTTTTGCTTTTAAATACACAGTTTTTTTGTAATTCTTTTTAATAAATCTCATCATTTGTTTTCTTCTTTTTTCAGTCTTGAGTTATAAATGACTATTCCGACCATAGGTATAGCACTAGTCATTTCCGTTTCTTAAATTTCAGTATGATTCTGTTCATTATGTAGCCTATTACAGATTCCTTAATGTATACTTATATTATCATCTCTAAACCTCTTGGAATAACAATGTCCACTCATATCAGAAGGACACTCACTATAATGTCTTAGAATACCACTATCCCTTCATATAAGGCAGTCTTTTTAAAGTCTCAGTAGGCTAGTGTCCATTTGTATAAGGTTGTCACTCACTTTAATGTCTATGTATACCACTAGCCACTAATATAAGATGGTTTCTTACTGTAAAGTCTCAGTATACCACTATCCCCTCATATAAGACAGTTTCTCTCTGTAAAGTCTCAATATATCGCTATCTCCTCATATAAGAAAGTTTTTCACTATAAAGTCACATTATACCACTGCCCCCTCATATAAGACAATTTTTCACTGTAAAGTCTCATTATACCACTATCCCCTCATATAAGACGGTTTCTTACTCTAAGATCTCAATATACCACTATCCCTTCATATAAGACAGTTTCTCACTGTAAAGTTTCATTATACCACTGTCCCCTCATATAAGAGTTTTTCCACTATAAAGTCTCATTATACCACTGCCCCCTCATATAAAACAATTTCTCATTGTAAAGTCTCATTATACCACTGTCCCCACATATAAGACAATTTCTCACTGTAAAGTCTCATTATACCGCTATCTCCGCATATAAGACAGTTTTTCACTATAAAATCTCATTATACCACTGTCTCCTCAGACAGTTTCTAACTGTAAAGTTCCATTATACCACTGTCCCCTTGTATAAGGTGGTCTCTCACTATAAAGTCTCAATATACCACCATCCCCTCATATCAAATAGTTTCTCAATAACGTCTCCAGATACCACTTCTCCCTTGTCAAAGGTGGTCACTCACTATAAAATCTCAATATACCACTAACACCTCATACAAGGTGGGTTTAATGATGGATCCCATTATATACATTAATATTGTTTTTATCAGTACTACATTTATATCACTTCAAGTGGTCCAACGATAATGTGATTTCATGACATCAAATACTCTATGATTTATGCATTATCTGGACATAGGCTTTTTATAACATCCTTCAAAATAAGGCTCCCTATCATATAACATGGAGTACTTATGTGGCTCCAATAACAGTATAAAGAGGGAATATTTTGTAAGGCCTGATATCAGACCTTCAGAACTGAATTTATAGCTGTCTCTTATAACCTACCTTGATATAACACCAATGCAAATACAAAACTGTACCAATATTGATCACCTGACCGTTATTAAAGCATTGTACTTAAATCGGTTCATCCAATGTTTGACAGTATGGGTTGGAGAAAAGCAATATGAAAGATATTATTTTATGTTTATTACCATTTTAAAAAATATTATTTGACAAAGTTTGATCAGTCTTGCTTTATCATGATTCAGCACATGCACAGTTTTAGCTATACCATGGTTTGTTACACATAAAGTTGTTCTCACTATACAACAGCTTGTTTATAATGCAGTCAGGGGTTATGGACCTCAGCTTCTAGATTATAAGTCCAACTACAAATAATATAGACCCTGGTCTGCTGTCACATAATGTACTGCAGATTTGGGTCTATGCTATTTGTTCTATTGATTACTCCTAACTGCAAAAGGGTGTGTGCATTTTATGGTACAGTAGAACAAAACTATTTTTTTTCTTGATCAGTCAGTTGAGGATCATGGTATTTAAAATACCTACAGATATCACATCATTGTGGGATATTTAATTTACCTACATATATCACATCATTGTGAGATATTTAATTTACCTACAGATATCACATCATTGTGGGATATTTGATCTACCTACATCATTGTGGGATATTTAATTACAGATATTACATCATTGTGGGATATTTAGTCTATCTATAGATATCACATCATTATGGGATATTTAATCTACCTACATATTTCACATCATTGTGGTATATTTAATCTACCTACAGATATCACATCATTGTGGGATATTTAATCTACCTACAGATATCACATCATTGTGGGATATTTAATCTACCTAAAGATATTACATCATTGTGGGATATTTAATCTACCTACAGATATCACATTGTGGGATATTTAATCTACCTACAGATATCACATCATTGTGGGGTATTTATTCTACCTACATATATCACATCATTGCAGGATATTTAATCTACCTACATATATAACATGATTGTGGGATATTTAATCTACTTACAGATATCACATCATTGTGGGATATTTAATCTACCTACAGATATCACATAATTGTAGGATATTTAATCTACCTACATATATCATATCATTGTGGGATATTTAATCTACCTACAGATATTACATCATTGTGGGATATTTAATCTATCTACAGATATCTCATCGTTGTGGGATATTTAATCTACCTACAAATATCACATCATTGTGGGATATTTAATATACTAACAGATATCACATCATTGTGGGATATTTAATCTACCTACAGATATCACATCATTGTAGGATATTTAATCTACCTACATATATCATATCATTGTGGGATATTTAATCTACCTACAGATATTACATCATTGTGGGATATTTAATCTATCTACAGATATCTCATCATTGTGGGATATTTAATCTACCTACAAATATCACATCATTGTGGGATATTTAATCTACCTACAGATATCACATCATTGTGGGATACTTAATCTACCTACAGATATCACATCATTGTGGGATATTTAATCTACCTACAAATATAACATCATTGTGCGATATTTAATCTACCTACAGATATCACATCATTGTGGGATATTTAATCTACCTACAGATATCACACCATTGTGGGATATTTTATCTACCTACAGATATCACTTCATTAAGGGATATATAATCTACATATAGACAACACATCATTGTGGGATATTTTATTTGTTGCATTTTAACTACATTGAGAAGACTAGCCTTTATTTAAAGAAAGAACTGATGCTTGCAAACCTCAGTGGTCCTGTTCTTTAATTGCTTATGTCAATAAAATTAAACTCATTTCATCATAGTTTAGTTTTTGTTATGTGACTCAAAAGAAAATTCACACAAGACGTGTAACTTGTTCATCAACTGTCCTGAATTTAAGCTGTGCACAGTACTGACACACGTCTAGTGACTTGTTCATCTACTCTGTCCTGAATTCTTTCAAGCTGTGCACAATACCAACATACAATTAGTGATTTGTTCATCAACTCTGTCATGAATTCTTTCAAACTGTGCATGGTACTGACACATGTATAGTGACTTGTTCATCTACTCTGTCATGAATTCTTTCAAGCTGTGCACAGCACTGACACATGTCTAGTGACTTGTTCATCTACTGTCATGAATTCATTTAAGCTGTGCACAATACTGACACAAGACTAGTGACTTGTTCATCAACTCTGTCATAAATTCTTTCAAGCTGTGCACAATACTGACACATTTCTAGTAACTTGTTCATCTACTCTGTTGTGAATTCTATCAAGCTGTGCACAGCATTGACACATGTCTAGTGACATGTTCATCTACTCTGTCATAAATTCTTTCAAGCAGTGCACAATACTACATTACAGTGTCATTGGTTTTCTTTTCTTAAATCAAAATTTTTGATACTTTGGCATGACTAAACAATGAGCAATGCTTCATCGAACTTTGCGTTATTTTTTGATAAAGCAACAGGATTTATGTCCTAAACACCTCGAGTTTTCTAGAAAAATGTGCAGTGTATTTACTTTTAATTGGAAAATAAAATTTGTTGTTTGTTTTATTTCTCAGCTTAACAGTAACTGATACTTTGTGACAATACAATGATCAGTCATTGATAGAGTCATCATTGTGTTTTCAAAGGTAATCGGCAATGCCTGAAATTTTGCCATGTGTAACATAACTATGATGGGACATTGAGATATATTTCAGAGGTGTCATGCTAGACCAATTAAGTATAAATTCTGCGCCTGAATTTTTACATCATATCATATATTATTTCTTGAATCTGTATGAGTATCATCAGACAAAATATTAACATGAGCTGCATAAGAAACTCTTACAGAGTAAGACAAGTTTAACAGCCACATGCAGGTATTAAGCACTGACAAAAAAATAGTGATCTTGTCAAGCAATTTTATCTTGTGAGCCAGTCAAATGTCATTTAACAAATGCTGATCAGTGTATTATGCAAATTGGCAGAATGTTGTTTCACAATGGAAATGGAGAAAAATCATGAAGATTTTTAAATGTGGGATTAAACACATGCATAATACATTGGAAATGTTTCACCTCAAGGGGGAGTCAAAAATTGAAATGTGCGTTATATACACCAAAATATGCTACCAGAGACTGTTTGAGAAATAAAACAAAAAAGCAGCACAGCACTCCCTCACAATAATGCCACTTCTTATCACACAGTTCCTGTTATAATGCAAATATGCTCATGGATTCAATTAATTTAATCAGTAAAACTATATCATGCTCCATTATGAGGTGATCTCACTATAAGATAGTGTATTCTTGCACCCATTGACAATAGTTATAATGAGGGAGAAGAGAACATGCAGGAATTGGACCAAAAATATTATTTCAGAAGTGTCAGTTTTGATCTAAGAAAGAATCACATAATTCATCCATATATCTTATGATGGGGGCCCCTAGTGGCCAAGTGGTCTAAAGCACTCTCTGTTACAGATCACTGCCATCTCACCTCTGTGTGGGTTCAAGTCTAAGATTCGGCGAATGTGGATATGTGAGAAAGCTTGCCAGTAGCTTCTCATGGGTCGTGGTTCTTTCTGCGGATTTCCCAGTTTCTTCCTCCACCATTAATACTGGCCGCCATGTATAATCTATCGTGTGCTAAAAAATGGCGTTGAGACTGAGAACAGCAACAATCACCCTATATACCTCACTCTTTCAAAAGTACATAATAAATGGTGAGCGCCACTTTATTTGGACGGTTATATTATTTGCGTGCACGGATTACAGATCGATGAGCAACGAAATAAAGTGAAACATTTTATATTATTAAGTGACAGGTTTTATGTTATGTATGATCAAATTTCCAAATATAATATATAGTGTCAGTAATGGATTATGCACGATTATACACCCTGTATTAATTTTGCTTCACTTTACATGTTAGAATTTGTGTCATGTTTTATACTCTCTGTTACTGATCACTGCCATCTTACCTCTGTTTGTGTGGGTTCAAGTCTAAGATTCGGCGAATGTGGATATGTGAGAAAGCTTGCCAGTAGCTTCTCATGGGTCGGTGGTTCTTTCTGCGGATATCCCAGTTTTTTCATCCACCATTAATATTGGCTGCCATGTATAGGCTATTGTGTGCTGAAAAATGGCATTAAGCTTCAGAACAACAACAACATCTTGAGATGGGACAAATATCTACACAATGTAGAAAAATCTGCATATGATGTCAGCCTAAAAAAAGCTAATTTATTATAAAATTTCATAATGTATCTTGTGAATAAAGTTATCCATCATTATAATGTTGTTAATGGGAGCTATATTATGTTTTTTGGTAGAGCTTTATGACACTGCATCACAATAGTTGTTGTATGGTGCCAACTTGAGGTAAAGTCCAAGAAAATTGAAAATAAATTAAACAGCAATTTAGAAAGATAAACCTTTCCAGTTAATATAAACATTAACTACAGCAAGATAATATGTAAAATGTAAAGAAGTTAAAATTGTAAAGTTTATATTAAAACAAAAGAGAGAAAACTAACATGTACCAACCTATAGTAAGACTAACTCATAATAAAGTAGATAATACAGTGCCATGTAATTACTGCTTAAGGAAAGGTTATTCCTGACCATACTCACCTTTATAACAGGAATTGTTTTACAAGGGAGGGTCTCTTTGTTCAAGGGTGGTACATATGATAAACTAGAACTCATTGTGTTTGCATTTTCTTATTTATGTATGGTTCACAGTTCACACAATGTTTTTATTTATTTGAAAGCTTTACAAGTGGTAGGATTTACTGCAGTAAGGATGGTTAAAAGAAATTTATTTGTATCTTTATTACCTCACCTGTGTAACCTTCATTATCTTACATATATATAACCTTCATTATCTCACCTGTGTAAATATTGTGAGCCATATGTATCATTTTCAGTTGGCTAGAGAGGCTCTGGCATCAGTGTTAACATTTTGAGTCAATGGCAATGGCATCAATGTGATGTTTTGAGTTGAGTCATCTAGAATGACATCAGCAACAATGTTAACATTTTGAGTTGAGTCAGGCTTTGGCATCAGTGTTAACATTTTGAGTCAAGTCATAGTGGCAATGGCATCAGTGTGATGTTTTGAGTTGAGTCATCTAGAATGACATCAGCAACAATGTTAACATTTTGAGTTAAGTCAGGCTTTGGCATCAGTGTTAACATTTTGAGTCAAGTCATAGTGGCAATGGCATCAATGTGATGTTTTGAGTTGAGTCATCTAGAATGACATCAGCAACAATGTCAACATTTTGAGTTGAGTCAGGCTTTGGCATCAGTGTTAACATTTTGAGTCAAGTCATAGTGGCAATGGCATCAATGTGATGTTTTGAGTTGAGTCATCTAGAATGACATCAACAACAATGTTAACATTTTGAGTTAAGTCAGGCTTTGGCATCAGTGTTAACATTTTGAGTTGAGTCATAGTGGCAATGGCATCAATGTGATGTTTTGAGTTGAGTCATCTAGAATGACATCAGCAACAATGTTAACATTTTGAGTTGAGTCAGGCTTTGGCATCAGTGTTAACATTTTGAGTCAAGTCATAGTGGCAATGGCATCAATGTGATGTTTTGAGTTGAGTCATCTAGAATGACATCAGCAACAATGTTAACATTTTGAGTTGAGTCAGGCTTTGGCATCAGTGTTAACATTTTGAGTCAAGTCATAGTGGCAATGGCATCAATGTGATGTTTTGAGTTGAGTCATCTAGAATGACATCAGCAACAATGTCAACATTTTGAGTTGAGTCAGGCTTTGGCATCAGTGTTAACATTTTGAGTCAAGTCATAGTGGCAATGGCATCAATGTGATGTTTTGAGTTGAGTCATCTAGAATGACATCAACAACAATGTTAACATTTTGAGTTAAGTCAGGCTTTGGCATCAGTGTTAACATTTTGAGTTGAGTCATAGTGGCAATGGCATCAATGTGATGTTTTGAGTTGAGTCATCTAGAATGACATCAGCAACAATGTTAACATTTTGAGTTGAGTCAGGCTTTGGCATCAGTGTTAACATTTTGAGTCAAGTCATAGTGGCAATGGCATCAATGTGATGTTTTGAGTTGAGTCATCTAGAATGACATCAGCAACAATGTTAACATTTTGAGTTGAGTCAGGCTTTGGCATCAGTGTTAACATTTTGAGTCAAGTCATAGTGGCAATGGCATCAATGTGATGTTTTGAGTTGAGTCATCTAGAATGACATCAGCAACAATGTTAACATTTTGAGTTGAGTCAGGCTTTGGCATCAGTGTTAACATTTTGAGCTGAGTCACCTAGAGTGCATTGGCAACACTGTTTACATTTTGAGATGAGTCAGCTGGAAATGTTTTGCCATGGACGTTGATATTTAGAGTTGAGTCAGCTAGATTGGCATTGACATCGATACTAATACTTTGAGTTGAGTCAGCTAGGTTAGCAATGGCATCAGTGTTAACATTTTGATTCGAGTCAGCTAGAGTTGCTTTGGCATCAGTGTTGATGTTTTGAGTTGAGTCAGCTAGATTGGCATTGGCATCGATACTAATATTTTGAGTTTAGTCAGCTAGGTTAGCAATGGCATCCATGTTAACATTTTGAGTTGAGTCAAAGTGGCATTGGCAACAATGTTAATATTCTGAAAGTAGTGAACTAGATTGTGTTGGCATCAATAATAACATTTTGAATCAGCAAGAGTGGTTTTGGAATCGGTGCTAATAGTTTGAGGTCATCCCAGATATAAGAGGGTGGGAGGAATACATCATGGGTGAGACACTGGGTTCTTCAGAGCTCTTTTTTTTAAAACATACCTTCCCTAGGGATTTGAACATTCCTGTAATTCTTTTTTATCCCTTTTCAGACACATTTTTATATCTGATTTTCATTTTATTGGTCTTAAGGTATTATATTATATCCTTTTTAAACTGCTTGAAATTAATTACTATTTCTGCTCTATGCTTTTCACTGACAAGTTTGGCTTTAATAGGTAATTCATTTCAAAATATGATGATCATAAAAGAGTTTGAGCTCCTTTATTTTGTTTCTTCATTACTGCTCTTTTTTATAACATTTGCTTAGACTTGTATGTGATGATAATCTGCTGATGTTTTGGAGTCTTTCATTTTTATCAATATTTGATTGAGGATTTTTATGCTCTCACTGCAGTATCATACCAGTAGTAATTGCTGCTTTGCAAATAGACCAAATTATACCAGTAATAAATTACGACTTAGTATAATCCAGATCACTCTTTTGCAATAATATCAAGTCATGTATGAAGACTACGGTAAAACCTCACAAAGACTTTGGCAAGAAAATAAAACCAAATTAGCTAAGGAAATGTAGATTTTAATTTGCTTCTTTTAAGATTCCATAAGGAGCCATGAGAATTTATTTGCCTTTGTCTATTCACCAGGTGTTTTTGAGTCAGAGTGTAACCCACTTGTTTTATTTTGACACTGGCCAGTATATATGGGTTTGCTATAAATTCTAACAAAACTTTAATAAACTTGTGATTTACTCCTCCATGATGTGTGATTTTAATAAATTCTATGTTATAAATGCCATGATGGTCATAGTTCATAATATATTCAGAGACCAAAGATTTTTAGCTTCACTCGTCATCAACCAGAAGAGGTTATGAAATTATCTTTTGTCTATCATTGCTCTGTTGGTACAAATTTATTATCACTGCTCCATCAGATATACTTGAAGGATTGCCATGGAATTTTTGTAGACACACTAACCACGTGATCTAGTTGATCCAAATGAAAATTGTGCCACTTGGACATACATTGTGTATGTTTTGCCACTGACCATTCAAATGTCCACTCATCAATCTGAAATGCAATTAAACATTGTCAGCCGTTAAAAAAGAAGGAATGGTCTTATCTTGAATTCCCCAAAATTCTTTACAGACAGCAGTGTCAGTCCCTTCAAGGGACTCTTTTTTTAAATCATTATTTATTTTAATTTGGTCTGTGTATCTGCAGTGGGGGCATACATGTTTGACAAATACACATTTATTTACTGTCCATTTACTCTTTATTCATTATACATGTGTTATACTGTACCTTTCATTATATTTATATCCTGGAATCAATCTGCATACAGCTATTGCTTACTACCAAACACACAATATTAAGCATGAACTTCTGGTTTAATGGATTGAAATTTCTGAATAAAATACTCAAATATATGAATGAAATTTGAGCAAAATTTTTAACATTTTTAACTGATATTATTCAAAATGAATATTTTATATAATCTGTCAAAATTTGAAATTATCATTTAATATTTAGCAAAATTTCCAAATTATGTAATCAGTTTATGATTATGACATGTGGCCAATTATATTTACAGTATATATTTTTTTTGTATTACTTGTTTGCAATGTATGTAGTTATAAATATTGCACATTGCTTATGTTAAACTTGGCTTTATTAATATCATGGTTCATATCTGGAGAGATATGATGTGAAAGGTTTCATTTGGTTGCTTCAGTAAGTTAAAAATCACTCCATTTTTTGTGGGACATTTTTTGTTAAATAAAAAATTCTAAATGCAATAAAAGCAATTGTTAGCTCCAGTCGCAGCTATGTCAGGGTGTATGGACTGTCGGAAGTCTATACATCCTAGATCACAAGCTTGATATTGGCCTGGGCTTTTGCCATGTTTATATGACCCATTACATAAGCTTTCAGTTCAGGCCAAACCAAATACTTCCCTCTAGATAAGCACTGTTTTTGATAATAATAACTCCACTGTGTAAGTTAATTTTATTAATTTCATTACTTCAATGTGAATTATAGTGCACACCTTGTATTTAAGTAAATCCTAGAAGAAATGATGCGCTCTCTATTGAGATCTTTCCATTTTTAAGGTTCATTTTTTCTTGTGGTATGGTCCTGTCAGTTAAAATACAGTTAAGTTCTGTCTTTGAAACTGTTTTATCTCACAAAGTGATTTGTTAATGAGACAGAATCAAGCAATGATGAAAATTATAAATAAAAAAACACATTAAGCAGCCATTTCTCTTTTACAAGCTACACTTAAAACTAGACATGGATAAGTTTTAGGTCAGTTCTGAACTAGAGAGTTATGCACTTGTTAAGGCATGTGCAAGTATAAATGCATCATGTATACCATTGATAATTAGTTCTTAGTAAATATATCATGTATACCATTGATAATTACTGCTTGGTAAATACATCATATATTTCAGTGGTAATTACTTCTTAGTAAATACATCATGAATTCAAATGATAATTACTGCTTATTACATAGGTCATACATACCAGTAGCAATTGCAGCTTAATAAATACATTTTATATACCATGGGTAACTACTGCTTATTAAATACATCATGTATTCCATTGGTAATTACTGTTTAGTAAAAAAAATTCATATATTCCAGTAGTGATTACTGTTTAGCAAGTACATCATATATATTGTGGTAATTACTGTTTAGTAAATAGATCATATATACCAGTAGTAATTACTGCTTTGCAAATAGACCAAATTATACCAGTAGTAATTACTGCTTTGCAAATAGACCAAATTATACCAGTAGTAATTACTGCTTAGTATAATCCACCTCTCTTTTACATTAATATCAAGTCATGTATGAAGACTGCAGTAAAACCTCCCAAAGACTTAAGCAAGAAAAAAAAAACAAATTAGCTAATGAAATGCAGTTTTTAATTTTCTTCTTTTAAGATTCCATAAGGAGCCATGATAATTTATTTGCCTTTCTTTATTCACCAGGTTTTTTGTGTCAGAGTGTAACCCACTTATTTTATTTTGACATTGGCCAGTATATATGGGTTTGCTATAAATTCTAACAAAACTTTAATAAACTTGTGATTTACTCCTCCATGATGTGTGATTTTAATAAATTCCATGTTATAAATGCCATGATGGTCATAGTTCATAATATATTCAGAGACCAAAGATTTTTAGCTTCACTCGTCATCAACCAGAAGAGGTTATGAAATTATCTTTTGTCTATCATTGCTCTGTTGGTACAAATTTATTATCACTGCTCCATCAGAAATACTTGAAGGATTGCCATGGAATTTTTGTAGACACACTAACCACATGATCTAATTGATCCAAATGAAAATTGTTCCACTTAGACATACATATTGGCCACTACAGTGGCCATTTTGAAAATCATTACTATCAATACAGAATGCTTTCAAAATGGATGGTCATATCAACGTGTTTTCACTAGAAAACTTCTTAGAATGTCAAGATGGTTGTATATGATAAAGCTGAAGATTTAGTTCCCAATATGCCACCATAATGGTCATCTTTGAAAATCATTATTGCTTATGGTTCTTGATAGGTCCAATCGATATTGTGCTTTCACAAAAAAACTTATGTCTCATTCATCCTAAATGGAAATTGTGATAGCCTGATATCCAAAATGGTCAGTTGAAGTTATTCAAATGCAGTTTAACTGCATATTAGCATCCACCATTATATGACAAATAGTTGAATGCTATGCAGACATGGATCTTATTCAACCCAAGGTACAAGCCTCTCTGCTGCATTTACCATATAGACCAATGCTGCGTGAACAATATCAGACCCAGTTGGACCTCTTGTTTTATGATTACTTGATTGTAACCAGAATTAAGACCATTATCTTATTGAAAATAAACATGCTTCTTTGAGAATTTTTTAATCTCAGGCTGCACAGGTTAAGTAAAGGAAATTCTTGTGGCCACATTTATTCTTTTGAATTTATTTGCATAGAGAAATCAGAAATTTAAAAAAAAAAAATCACTTGAATGTAAAAGAAGAGAAAAAGTATGATATATTTTATTTGTTGTCTTTCTGAATTTTGTTACCCCTTGTATCTTTTTAGACCATCTATTTTAACCCTACCTTGTTCTTGATCAGCAATTTGTTAATGCTGTATCGGACTGCATATTGGGGTGGGGTGGGGTGAGGTGGACAAATACCTCAATTGTTAATAATGTATGCTTATATCTTTTCCTGAAAACTTTGCAACAAAATGGCTTGTAGAAATAAACACAACGTGTACATTGAATCTATTTCATTCATTCACCAATATCAAGTAACTTTGCCAGATAATGCAATTGAAGTAAGCTTTGGTCAGTTATGGATTAGTTGGTCATCTGCCCATAATGACTTCACTCAGGCTGATTAGCCACAGATTTGGTATATGTGATTTAGATTTTTAATGTAGCTTTAAAATTTCAGTCATATTGCTGTGATGTCTGCAGTGTGACAGTTTATGGTGATGTCTAGCACCCAGTCACATTATTATGTCCCACCCAGTCACATTATCCAGACACCAGGCCAACTAGTCCTAACACTAACCTCTTAATGCTGAGCACCAAGTGAGGCAGCTGTTAGTACCATTTTTAAAGTCTTTGGTATGACTAGGCCAGGGTTTGAACCCACGACCTCCTGCATCTGAGGCAAATGCTCTAACCACTAGGCCACCGAAGTGGTTAGCCACAGATTTGTAAAGTAATTAAATGCTGACAGGATTTTCATTTATTCCTTTATTTGGTGACTGGGAAAATCAGCATTATAATTAATCTGATTAATTTTATTTGCAATTTAGGGATTTCAGGAAGTAATAACAAATTTTGGAGTCAGCAAGTAAAAAGTTTTTTTAACTGGTAAAAGACTCAAAGAGCATATGGGATGACCTCTTATACATTGCCCATCCATCCATTAGTTTCTTATTTGTAATCCTTCTAAACTCTCATCATATCCTGAAAATTTTATTACCACCTCACCTTCAGAATGTATAGTTACATTCATAGTAAAACTTTTAATGGTGTCTAGCTGTTCCTTAATGAAAATAAATGCTTATCTATATCATACAATCTTGTTATTGCTCAAAAGTATGAAATAGTATCAAAAATTGATCTTGAATTCCTGAAGATTCACTTCCTTCACTAGAGTGTCAGTCCCATCAAGGGACTCTTGTTTTTCATACCTATCACAACTGTGGTGGTTTTGCCAAACACCAGAGTAAACCTTGAGAAATATTAATCATTTTCAATGGGGATGTTGGAATTGTAAGTAAACAAAGTAAATTTAGTTTAGATATCACTAATGGCATAGAGGTCAAAGATCAATGTCACTGTCGTTAATTGACTATTAACAGGATTCACTAACATACACGATACATTCTTGGATAATATGGATTCATCCATCAATGGTAACAGTCATGGGTGATTTTTTTTTGTACCTTGATGAATTTGTTAATAACTTTCAGACAGGGCTATGCCATTTGTTTCTATACATGTATTGTTAAAAGATTTGTCACACAATAGCAGAAGAATGGGGTGGTTAACAAATTGGAAGTCAAGGTCACAGGGGTTGTTTAGTACTCTATTTCTAGTACTGCAGTAACTGTGTTGCAGTAAAGACAATAAATTGTCAGATTGCTTTCCCAAATTGATGACTTGGGAGCCCACTTCCAATTGCCAAGAAATAATTCTTGACCTTTTTTCTGCTTTTACAGAGAGCAGATAGTTCTGGTCATCTGTCACAGTCTAGTGTATCAAGTTCAGATACAGAAATTGACCACAACATAGTGCCCTACATAGATGACCACTTGTCTGGTCAGATGTTGCGACGGGAATCAGAAGACTTCATATCATATGTTACCCTTGACAACAATTCTACAGACTCTAATAGTAGAGAGTCATCTGTTCCTCCATTATCAGAAACAATCTTAGCATCTGTTACCTCCCCACCCTCTCGACCCATACCTACTCCCCGAACACTGTCAGAGAACCAAATTCAGGCTAAATCAATTCAACAGCCTCCAAAAGCTCCACCTAGACCTGCATTGCGTACTCAACCAATTAAAATGAATGAACCGCTGATAAGATTAGATTCATTTGGGTCAGAATCAAACTCATCCATAACTGGAGAAACAGACAATAGTAAAAATATTGTAGGCTTTAGAGCAAGACCTGGACCTTCTAGAAATGAGACTGATCAACGGAGTATCACACGGTCTCCAGCTATGAAATATTCGGGCCATGAAAGACCAAGTTTAAAAAGGGATAAATCTTCCGAAACTTCAGAACAAAAGTTGGATGTCATGCAATCTGGAAACCCAAATTTATGTGATTTTGATCCTTTAATTGATAACACTCCCAGTGAACAAAGCTTAAAAAGTGAACAAGTTTCCTCTGCATTTACTGAGTCATTGATGAAGAGTTGGGACCTAATGAGTTTAACTTCTAGAATTGAAGGAAATGTGCGTAGCTCGCCAAATATATATCAAACAATGGCACAGTCTAGTCAACCAGTCGTAAAAAATAGTCCCAGTTATTTTTCTGCTCAAGGTGTAGCATGCCCCAGTTTGCCAGATTTAAAACCAAAAGTTCCATTTGTACTACATAGGCCAAAGTCTGAGATCTTTACACACCACATTCAGTCAAATCCTGATTTATTAACAGACATGCAGACGACTACACTGATTGATGGCAGTGATAAGATTTTACAGCCACAGAACACAACTAGTAAAAATGAAAAACTGGATCCATTTGCTGATCTTGTGGATCTAAAGAAAAATCCAGTGATGAAGCAAGGTTCTTCTTCATCCCTTTCATCAGTGAAAGGGCAGTTCCAGCAGACACCATTTTCAACACCAGAACAGCAGACACCAAATTCAAAACCCGAAAAACTGGCCACAATGTCAGGATCAACATCAGTGCAAACACCAGTCAAAACCAATTGGGAAACATTTGACTGATTTTTAATTAGATTTTTTTTTTAATTAATTAAATTAATTTTTTTGATTTTTTAATTAATTCATATCTTGGTTGCATGTACTTGATATATAGTCAGTATTTAAAAATATTAATTACCATGCAAGATTCTTTCGTTCATGCTTTATGTTAATGAATGATGTACTTAACATAACAGTATTTTCTTCACAGATTGTTACATATCCTAGACATATGTGAATGGTGCAAACGTCTGATTGTAAAGACACGTATAAAATGGTTCAAAAAATTTTAATAATTAGGCAGGAAAATGTTTCAGAAAAGTGTACATTTACTGACATTTTTTTATAACTTCCACTGTATAGGCAAAGATTACATAGCAGTCCTTATGTCTATCTAACGATCCATCCTTCCATCTGACACTAAATCTCCCTGCTGCAACTAGTTGCACCATTTTGGATAGATTGTTCTGAAACTATATTCATGCAAATATATATATATATATATATATATATATATATATATATATAAAGACACACACAGTGTGACCCCGCTTTATTGCACACTCCGTTATAACATGAATTTGGATAAAGCATGGTCGTAGTGTGGCTCCCGAAATTTCACATTTATGTATTTTTCTCATGCATGTAAAAAGAAAACTTTTTTAAAAGTACCAAAAAAAATTTATAAAGAGTATTATCATTTTGGGGAAGATCTCTCATATGAAAAAATGAATAATACAAGACAATCGTGGCATGGTTCCTGAAATTTTATATTCTCGTACATGAAAAATGTTTTTCCTTCTTAAATGTTTAAAAATATAAGTAAAAGCTTATTTAGTGATCATGCAGGGTTTCGCCAGTGTCTCAAATTGTAATTTTTTTTCTGCAAAATATACCATCTGGCAATTCTTTTTTATTATTGGTAACATTGTTGGATGTTTAAACTTGTATATACACTGATTGGTTTGGAGTGGAGAGGCCCCATAAAAGGAAGCCATAAAGTTAATATAAAATGCACTAAAATTTATCTATTGTTACATAAATTATTTGTCGATATTGACAAACCATCTTAACAGTGCATTGTTATATCATAATGCACTTATGTTGACATCTAGCATGAGTACTGTATGTTGTGAGATATCTGCTTATTTTGTTAACATTTCTGGTGGTGAAAATCATCTGAACGAATGGATATCTCATAATCCATCTTTTATTGGATTTTCATTGGCTCCAAAGTAATATATTTACAGGCATTTGTATGTGGATGGTAAATAAAATTCTTCTCATTCTCACTCAGAATTAAATCGTTCAGAGCACTCACATTTTCTGTAGTAATCCCTGTAATAAGACCAGAACACCTGCATATATAGCGTCATTTACCCTTTTTTATATTTCTGATGCATCCGTGGAAGGCAGCACACTCCACTACTACAAATGTAAAAAAAAAATTTACTTTTTTGTCTATTCAATAAGCAGGGATAAACAGTGTCTAAAATCAACAGAACAACTGCTAATTTTTTTAAAATGTACCCAGATAACATAGTTTGCTGACATATAAAAAAAACATTACCTTTGAAGCACCAGTCATGCAATACAATTAATTGATGTTGCCTCAACAATAAAAAAACAGGCATTTGTTTGATTCTCCAAAGCTGGCCTTTAGCAGTTACTTCAATAGCACATGCAGCACTTATCAAAGATAGCCAACTAATAATAATAGCAAAGATCCTTTCTACAAAGGAAATCAGTACCAAACTTAATTAAAAGCAATGGAATCTAATGGATTGTTTAATTCTCAGGCGTGACTGGAACACATACTGTGCCATGAAAGTTTTCTTTATGTAGAAAAAATGTTTATGCTTATAAACGCTATCAATGGCAGATTAAAAAACAAAGTAACTTTTACTGACTTGGGATGTACTGAAAAGTAGATGAGCTTCATCATTCGTTACATGATTGTACTGGGGTTTTTTCACCAAATTTAAACCTATATGGCCGGTGACAAAATTATTTAATATTTTAAATCTCATTGTGTGTGCATATTTTTAATGGAATTACTTGTATCGTGAGGTCAATGTATGTGATATTTGAGTATATGCTGTTGATGCTGTATGCATGCTTACCATTAGACATACATATAAACAGCATACACGTATATGTGCCAATGCTTGGCTCTCTGAATAAAGTAAAATATTTATTATGTCTTCTCTGTTTTCAGTACATGCATATTATCATTTAATATACATCGATTTAAGATGGTAATTGCCAGTGGAGCACATATTTTTGTGCCCACATTTATTACCTACACTCCCACCCCACCACAAACTTTTTGGGTACATACATGATGGTTGATTATAACAAGGTTTGGTCTATTACACGGTTGGGTTCTATGGTTCCCAACTACCGTGTTATAGTGAGGTTACACTGTGTGTGTGTGTGTATACAGTATATATATATATATATATATATATATATATATATATATATATCTGTGTGTGTATATGTGATGGTCATCACCTAAAAATGTAAATATCAATCAACAAAATCGCGTAGCTCTTACAATATTTTTATAGTTGTTACTCTTTTCAAAACTTGTCGTAAGGTGGAGTGTTATATGTTACGTTTTCGGTCCACCCATCCATCTGCTGCAAATTTGATTTCTACACAATAAGTAGTCCACCATATATTACCAAACTTTGTACATTGCTTGTAACTTTGGCTTTGGAAGAACTTTTAATTTTCTTTCTCATCGAAAGCACTTTGTACATGCGGCATCAATCAACCATCTATACAATCACCAGATATTGTTGATAGCTCACACTTAGTTAAGGAAGAACGATGTCAACTTTTAGTACAAAAAGGTTAGAGGTCAAGGTAGAGGTGTATTCATTTTTCTTTCAGAAGTTAAAAGGTCAAAGTCACTGAAGTTGTAAATCTTTTCCACAAAATAATATTAGCTCTATATCAGATATGGATCAAATTTTCTGAATGACTTGCACTAGCGTATAAAAGAAACCCTAATTTTGGGGCCAAACCCTAACACAAAAGACCATAGCATGACATGTTTAAAATGTGCCATTCATGAAATTTTTATTGTTATGTAGCAGTATATGATGCAATCTTTCTGGTGCAAATTTTCGTGAAGTTTTAAAAATGGATTTTGTTTAAACTAATTAATATGTACTTAACAATGCATATATTTATAAACCATGTGGTTCCTGCAATTTTGTTAGTCCCACTGTATTTTATGGATTGTCTTTAAACATGGTAAACATTATTGTTAAAGACAAGTCACGTTACTTCTGTGAATTTTTTTTTTAATTTCACCCTTTGTGTCTTGTGATAGTGTATGACAGTCTCATCGGAACAACTAATCCCAGTTTTTGACCATTTGCCACAAAACCAGATAATATTATGGATATTATCTGATTTTGCACATATTGACAAATCACATTTTTCCCCCAGTTTTAAGTTATTGCCCTTTTCTTGTGATATGTGATAGTATATTAAATGGTCTTTGGTAGTGCAAATAGTCCTGGGTTTTGCTGAATTAATGAGCACATTGCTTTCACAATTTTTATTAGATACTGACATGGATAATTGCTGCCAGATTGATTTGATTTGTGGTAAAAGTCTTTGACTTTGATTTTAAAATCTAGCTAGCATGCCAAAACACAATATTTGTAGCAACACTCAGGGTCTGATAAAAAATAAAACGATTCTTCATTACACAAATCATGCCATACATTAAAATTAAAATATTGTGAACAATTAAGGCCACTTTTGTTGGGAATTCAAAATCATTACAACTTTACCTCCATTACTGAACATTTGTCATACTATCTTGATTCTGAAATTAGTGTTACAAAACAGAAATTTAAAAATACTTTTAGGGAATCAAGCCAATATTTCAGACATTATGTCAATATGGGAAATTTTTTATTTACATTACTATTAGTACAGCTGTGCCCACCCACCTCTGATACAGCTTCTGAAAATTATGGCTCCCAAAATATCAGTTTACTTAAATACCCAATTCTAATTACAGAGAAATATGCTGATTTACAAATAATTGTTCTGAATTACCTTTAGTTTAATTGATTTATTTCAGTTAAACTTCATTAGATGCAAATTTGCATCAAGTTCAATTAAAATGATTCAACATGCTGTTTTAAGTTTTTTGCAAATTTACCAGTAGTCTATTCTATAATATACTGCAACATAAAAAAAAAATTAAAAAATGATTCTCTAATATAAAAGAAACTTTTTATTAATATATGTATTGTAGACATTTTGTTCTTAAACATTGGACTTTCAGATATTTATATTTAATTCAGGTTATTCTGAAATACTGAAATCTATATTGTAGAACATTCTTTTGACAGTGAGAGCCAGTCCATTCTCTGGTCTAAGCTATTTTTAAATATGCTCACATGATGTAAATTGAACTGGATAAATCCAAGTTGCAGGCCACATGCTTGCACATGCCTGTTGTAGAGTCATTTTGATGAGAGATGGGTTTCTTTGAACATGGTTTTATCATTTTTTTTATAACCAGGTATCTGATTCTAATAGTTAAATGTTATAAAATATATGTTGATATGGCCTAGTTAGAAGTCAAAGGTATGTCATATTGGTTTTAGTATGGCTCATTTGGTTCAAGGCAATGTCAAAGAACACATTTATTGGCATTTTATTCAACAATTTAGTATCATGTTCTAATACCAACAGCCTTATTTATAATGTTACATTACCAACAGCCTTATTTATCATGTTCCAATACCAACAGCCTTATTTGTCATCTTACAGTACCAACATCCTTATTATTCATGTTACAGTACCAACAGCCTTATTTATCATGTTATAATACCAACAGCCTTTTTTATTCAAATTACAGTACCAACAGCCTTATTTATCATGTTACATTACCAACAGCCTTATTTATCATGTTACAGTACCAATATCCTTATTATTCATGCTACAGTACCAATAGCTTTATTTATCATGGTACAGTACCAAGAGAAAAACCAATGCTATGACAACCTGTCTTTATATATACTGCCTAAGCCTTATATCAAGCACAGTATAAAGCCCTATTTAAGGCCTAGTAGAAAGTTCTATATAAGGCCCAATATAAGTGGCATTTAAGGCTCAGTATAATTCCTGTACAAGACTAAGTATAACATCCTTTTTAAGGCTCAGTATAAAGCCATATTGAAGGTTCAGTATAAAATCTTCTTTAAAGCACATTAGAAAATTCTATACAAAACCCATCATAAGAGGTATTTAAGGCTCAGTATTATTCCTACATGAAGCTCAGTATAACATCCTATTTAAGGATCAGTATAAAGTCATATTGAAGGCTCAGTATTAGCCATATTAAAGGCTCAGTATAAAGTTCTATTTAAGGTCCAGTGGAGAGTTCTATATAAGACCCAGTATAAGAGATATTTAAGGCTTGGCATAATTCCTATATGAGGCTCAGTATAATGACCTATTTAAGGATCAGTATAAAGTCATATTGATGGCTCAGTATTAGCCATAGTTAAGGCCTATCATGAAGCTTCCTTTCCCATGAAATTGGCTAATATTAGTGTATTACAAAACCTTGATAAAAAAGAATATATCTGTACTTTCCAGATATGTAAACTTTATCTTTGAGTTTGTTATTTCTCACTGAGTACATCTATTTCGCATTTTCTCTAATACAAGAATGAAAAGAGAGATGCTTTCACTTTTTTATTGTACATTATTAAGTATACATGTACTCAGAAGACAGAAAATGTTACTAATATTTTTTACTTCAGGCTATCAAGATTGATTTTCATTATCAACAAAAAAAATTTCTTCCATGGATCCCATGCCAAATCTCCCCACTGTTAATGGTACAAACACCAAACAATTCCACTGCTTTCCCATACCAGGAGGTAATTTTCAAAGATGTAGATCCAAGGGAGATAACCCAAATTCTGTTACATATATTGTATGTGACTCCATGTTCTAAGTGTAGTTTTAACAATTAAATATTGTAATTTTGAGTTATAATTTTTTTTTTTTGTTTTTGCATTTCATCTTTATCCCATTCCCAGTGGAGAGAATTAAAACTTTTACCTTTATACTTAGGGTTATCATATGGGTAAGGTGATTGCTGCGTTTCACAAATTCCACCAAGCCAATAATAGGGGAGGATTTGGTAAAAGGCACATAAATGGGTTGATGGATGGGCAGAAAATTTTCATAAATTTGTGATGCATCAATGGATGGATAGACAGCACGGTGTATTTTAACAATGAATTTAGCAAGTATTCCTTTAATTTAAAAGCTACCTTCCTGGTCTTGTCATTTTGCCAGACCAGCTTCATTAAATAGGAGGAATGAGTTAGCAATAAAGTCATTACTTATTATGTTTATTGTTCTTTCAGATAACCTAGTAGCCTAGATACAGTAAGTGCTAATTATGTCATTGTTGTGAATGATTTTACCATGTCATAGTTTGTTGAAATTCACATTTTCAGTTGCTCTACTGGTAAGGAAAGAACTTGTATCAAAAATATGTACATCTGTTGGCCAAAGATGAAAACACTGTTTGGTGTTGAAGTTCGAAGCTAAATATTCAGTTTAAAAGATCAAAGTGATTAATGAATGTTTGTTATTCTGTCAGAACCGAAACATTCTGTTATCAATGTCCTTTTAATGACAGTTGACAGTGTATTAGTATAATGAAAATGATACACAGTTTGAGGGAAAAGGTAAACTGGCTGTGAGTAAATGAACAAACTTAACACATATACCATAGTTGTATTATGACACATTTTTATACAAATAACCAGGGACACAGTTAATATTTCATGGCATACTGAATTTAGCTTACCTTAAGATTTATCTAATTTTCTCATTCACCATTGCATGCGAAGTTACATAAAGAACCATTGACACAGGTAACAAGTTTTGCAAGATTGAAGTTCCCTATGTCTGAACTCATTTCTTCAGAATATTTTCATTGATTTTTGATGATTGATAATGACTGTAGTGTAGTTAACTCCCCTGACAGTTTCACATTCATATTACAAGATGTGGGTACAAAAAAAGCAAGTTTATCCCCAAAAATCTATTATCCAATTCTAGTAAGTAATATCTATAATTTTACAAGTTTTTTGTATTGTATTTACTTTCTCAATGTAAACTCTGCAAATTCATTTAGATTATGTTCTGTTCTAACAGTTCTGATGTAAGAATGAAAAATTTTTGATAAAATCCTCTCTGAATATTCTCATGCTAAACTTAAAGGTACAGTTGAATGATAATTTTTGAGATTTGCTGCATATTTGGGAAAACTATCTCCAATTTTCTCTTTAAGAGAATAAATATTTGGAATGATTGCATTATATTTCTTTATTATACAACCACATCATTTATCTGTGGAACTTTTGTATGATTTATTCCATTTTACTTTTGTTTTTTCTTACAATACTCAGTTTATCTGGCGTAAATACATTTATTTTTATAGTTCTATGTTTGGGGGATTATCATTTGTGATAACTGTATTTAATATTTTGTCATGACTATTTATTCTGTCAATATTATGGGTCATTTGCAGTGTTTTTATTTACTTACATGTATGAGAATGCTGGAATGTGACTTGTATTTTAGCCCTCCTCCACCCAAATAACATTTTAATGTGTTCTGAGATTTTATGATTACCTATCTTAAATTGATGTACACAACATCTGAATAATCTTTTCTCAGGAAAACAGTGGCATGTTTATGGGGAGAAGAGACTAAATCTCTCTCTGTCTCTCTCTCTGTCTCTTTCTCTCTCTCTCTCTCTCTCTCTCTCTCTCTCTGTCTGTCTCTTTCTCTTTGTCTGTCTGTGTTTATGGGGAGAAGAGACTCAATCTCTCTCTCTCTCTCTCTCTCTCTCTCTCTCTCTCTCTCTCTCTCTCTCTCTCTCTCTCTCTCTCTGTCTGTCTCTTTCTCTTTGTCTGTGTTTATGGGGAGAAGAGACTAAATCTCTCTCTCTCTCTGTCTGTCTGTCTCTTTCTCTTTGTCTGTCTGTGTTTATGGGGAGAAGAGACTCAATCTCGCTCTGTCTCTCTCTCTCTCTCTCTCTCTCTCTCTGTCTGTCTCTTTCTCTTTGTCTGTCTGTGTTTATGGGGAGAAGAGACTCAATCTGTCTCTGTCTCTCTCTCTCTCTCTCTCTCTCTCTCTCTCTCTCTCTCTCTCTCTCTCTCTCTCTCTCTCTCTCTTTCTCTCTGTCTGTGTTTATGGGGAGAAGAGACTCAATCTCTCTCTCTCTCTCTGTCTCTCTCTCTCTCTCTGTCTGTCTCTCTCTCTCTCTCAGCAAATATTTTATTATTATGAGTATGTATGTGTGATGTGAATGTCTTGATTCCTGAAGATACAAAAAAAAAGTAAAATGCATTTAACTCGCAAATTTATATCAAGAGTTTTCAATCTTGTGGTGATGTCTCGAAGATTTTCACTGGAACAAAATGAAGGGAAAAGCAAATATCACATTGGTATTGAAAACTGATGCTATCTCGGCATTAGCTTGCATGTTATCTTGTAAGTGATGGTCAGATTGCAAATTAATTCTATTTGCTGGACTGATGATGTTTGTGTGTCTGTCTGTACCCTGCGCAAGTTCAGGGGTTTAAAATAAGCTGAATCCAATTTGCTATCTTGCATTTTGTAAGAGGCAGCTAATGGATGTAGGATCCACAGTGGCTAAGTGGCTAGTTTTGGGAGAGTCTGGATTCAGTTGTTACCTTTGGATCAACCCAGGCAGTGCCATGGAGTTTCCATGGGCAAAACACTTTACTTCAGTGGCCTCAGCACTAAATAACCTACATGTGTTACTGTGCCATAAAACACCAAACCCATCCGAACTTTGTGCATCCACTTGTCATCAAGACTCGGGTTATGGTTTGCATATAGGTTCTCACAAGGTCACATCAGTTAGTTTTTAGATTTGCCGTGTTGAATACTCTAGCCATCAGTGCAAACAAGCTCACTGACCTATATTTCATAGCATACTGATTTTTAGCTAACCCTTGCATTAGCTCATTTCTCAGACACTGTTGCATGTATATGTAATTGTGTCATATGAAACACTATAGCCATTGCAAAAATAGATCACCATGACCTTTATTTTGATGCTGTTGCTGTAGTAATCCATGTTTAACTTAGTCTCACTAGATTTATTGTTTATATTTCTTTCAGTTGTTTTGGACAAATTTTACTAAATTCCAGTGATCATTGAAAAAACTAGGTCACTGTGTCATATCTGTCATTCCAGTCATTTTGTTAACATTGTATTTAGACCATTTTCTTTTGATTAGGTTTGCATTTAGATCACTTTAGGTTACTTGTCACAGACACCAGTGAAGTCACATAAGTTGATGTTTACTTTAACATGTGGAGTGTTTTCTTTTTGTAAGCAATTAGGTCAGTTGGACCCATATTTTAAGGCCCAGTAATTTTGGTTGACTATGGCATTTTGCGAATTTTCTCAGGCAATATTCCATAACTTGGTTTATCATTGTCTTTTTTAAAATTAGGACATTACCTATATTTCTTGGTTCATTGATTTTGCTTGACAATTTTCTAAGTTTTTCTATGGATTTGTGCTTTGGTCATTTCTCAGACACTATTGCTCTTAGTGTCACATAGGGCATAATTTAGTTGTGTCATGTGGAGTGCTATTTTCATGAACATTTTCATTTAGCCCATTTTTCAGGCACTATTACTTATTGAGTCATGTATTTGCTCATGACAAGTAATAAAGTCATTAGTGAAAAAAAACTGCAGGTCAATTTGATCTGTGCTTCTCATTTCTGTGACTTATACTTACGTCCACATTGAGCTTAGTTTATTTAGGTTCAGGATTGTATTTAGGTCATTTTCTAAGATTGTATTGCTAGCTTAATCATCTCAGTTGGTATTCTAAAGGACCAGTCCTTGATTAATAGGAACCAGAATGGTACACAGATGGTACTCAGTCCTTGGTTAATAGGAACCAGAATGGTACTCAGTCCTTGGTTAATAAGAACCAGAATGGTACTCAGATGGATCAGTCCTTGGTTAATAGGAACCAGAATGGTACTCAGATGGATCATCCTTGGTTAAAAGGAGCCTGAACCATATGCAGATGTATCACCCTTTCGACAAAAGGAACTAGAAACCTTAAAGATTGGTAAACCATGAATACAAATGAATTTAGAATAAAAATTATTTGCAATCTGACAATGGGAACTTTCTTGAGCATGTGAAATATTAAGCAAAATTAGAGATTTCTTTTGGCAAGTGATTTAATAATGCCTAGGCTATATTTCCCTTGAATTTAGTGAGATCTCAGATGTTTATTCAATTCCAGAGTATAATTACATGATACCAGTCATGTACTTATGCCTTTTGTACAACCTGTAATAAAGACTTTTTCCTCCATGTGATATATTTTACATTATGTTTTAAATTGAATTGTATTCTTTATAAGTGATTGCTTTATGTTATTAATATAATGTTTTCTTACTGTATTTGTGACTTAGTCAATGCAAAATGTTACAAAACTCTTGTTAATATTGTACATTTATATCACGCTTTTACATTCCTTTATTTCTATGTAGACTTTAAACACTATATGCAGTCCTGTAGACTATTTGCTTACTAAATCAGCATTTTGTTTTGCCCAGGTGCAATGTGAAAGAACCATATATCAATACACTTGTCTGTCTGTCTGTGCATAAATATTTGTCTATCCTATTTATGAACATTTTTTTCAGTCAGGTTATTGTGACAATGTATGCTTGGTTGATGGACATATTTTCTTGTGAGAAAAGTAGGTGTGAAAATTGATAGTGAAAAACAAAAAGTGAATAACTTATAATTTTTTTTCTGATGTTATTTTAGCAAATTGAAAGTGGATGTGTACACTTGTCTCTTACATACGTTAGACTTAAAAAATACACAACAATTGTATTTCATTTCATTGAATCTTTGTATTTTGGGTGTGATTAGCTTTTCCTTGATGTAAACGGCAAATGTTTGTTGTCTCATTCAAATTCTCTTGTATACTCCTCCATTTTAAAATTAAATTCAAGTCACCATATCTAAATATCATGCATAAATAATATACATACTTGTATGTTTGAATTATTTAGTGAAAAATCTTAACATTACTCTAAGGAAATGCTTTTGTATATAAGAATTCAAGTAGTTAGTGCTAAACAGGTTTTCTTTAAATAGGTCTGATGAAGTTATGTTAATTATACAATTGTAATCATGGTTGCGGTTTGTATAAGAATTCTGTCTGACAGAACAAAAGAGGTTGTTAATACTTGTGTAGACTGAAAGCAAATGTAAATGTTGACATATGGATATAAAGTTTTACCTAGAAGTAAATTAAAAGTACTGATAATGGCAAGCACATAAATGTTCCATGTCATCAATGCACTCTTACTTAGGAACAATACACTTTACAAGTGTCTGTTACTTAGCAACAATACACTTTACAAGTGTCTGTTACTTAGCAACAATACACTTTACAAGTGTCTGTTACTTAGCAACAATACACTTTACAAGTGTCTGTTACTTAGTACCAATACACTTTACAAATGTCAGATTGACACAAAGCCCTTATCTTTTGTATGATATATCAAAAGAAAGGACATTTTATACAATTTTTTTTCCATGTCAAAATTCAATAAACACATCATACGGTCAGTCATTCGTATGTTCTTAACCTTGATGTTTTTACCAGGAAACTTTCACATCATCATAATGATAGATGACCTCAAAGTACTCAGATGGAAAAAAAAAAAAGAAAAACTGCCCTAATCTTTAAACTGCTTGTCCAAGATATACTGGCTCTAGCTTGAATGCCATCAAACTTCTGATGGCATCTGATTTTAATTATCTTCCCCCTCCTCTTACAAACTATAGCTTTTTTTTGTAAGAATGGGACATTTTATGTTCATTCAGTCATGTCTGCTTGCCATATTTATATGATTTGATTTGTTTTTTGTATGTTTAGTGTGAATGTTTTGTGTGTGTGTGTGTGTGTGTGTGTGTGTGTGTGTGTCTTGTTCTGTAGACAACACACTAGTATAAATACATGCCTTTTCACTGTTGATTCTATTCAAATGTTTTATCAAGGTGTTGTATGGAAAATTAATGAAAATATAGTTGAAATGAAAATAAAACCTATTAGTGAATGTAAACTGAAATATTTGTCTTTTTTCTTTTTCCCCTTTAAAATTTAAAAAAATACAAAATAACACCCATACCAAACCAAAGCAAGCATCATGGGTTATATACAAACTAATTGCTTCAGGATATGTGTTGCATATTTTAATTAGTGTCTGATTGGTAAATACAATAGGCCCTTAAAATTTTAGATTTGCACTTAAATTCTTATCCACCCTAAAATTATGTAATGCTATGACAAGAAAGCTATGAGAGAACTTTTCATTATGTGCAAATTGGATCTACAGCAATGTCAAAACATTTAGTTTTCCAGAAAAGACAAACACTTTTTTATGAACTTGATTTGAAATTCATAGCATGTAGTTAAGAAAGCAGTATCACCTTGCTATCCTTGTCTTCAGTATGACCTTGCTATCCTTGTCTTCAATAAGACTTTCGCTTGTGTCCCCCATGAAAGACTCCTAAGTAGGACCACAATGGCATCAGGGATTACACTCAGTAATGGATCAGAGATTTCCTATCTGACAGATCGCAGAGAGCTAAAGTAGACGGAGCAACATAAGACCTAGTACCGGTTGTTAGTGGGGTACCTCAGGGGAGTGTTTTTGAGTCCCGTCCTCTTCCTGGTGTTCATTAATGATCTACCTGCGACGGTCAGATCCAGTAAGAGACTGTTTGCGGATGACTGTATAGTCTACCGGTTAATAAATGCCGCCAAGGAAAGTGAGATCCTTCAAGAAAACCCGAACCAACTGGCCCCCCAGAAAAATGCAGCATCCTAAGAGTTTACAGGGAGAAATTACCAATCTTGTACAAATATACTCTCATGGGGCACAAATTAGCAAATGAGCAGATGACAAAATATCTCTGGGTTGAATTGTCCAGAGACCTCACTTGGAAAAGGCACATAGACATGACAGTGAAAGAAGGGAACTGTAACCTTGGTTTCCTGCGCCGCAACCTCCAAATCAACAATGAAGAAGTAAAAAGCGCAGCATATTTCACTCTGGTTTGACCTGGTATTGAGTATTGCTCGACTGTGTGGAAACCACATAATAAAGATCTAATACATATGATAGAGATGGTTCAGAGGAGAGCTGCTAGATTCACCACAAATAAATATCGTTAACACTAGCAATGTCAGTGCAATGTTGATCCATCTCCAGTGTGAATCACTCGAATCCAGGCAAACCAAGGCCCAGCTGACTATGTTGTACAAGATTGAAAACAACCTAGTGGACACACCAGCAGACAAATACCTGACCATGAAAAATAGCCAAACGAGGGCAAACCACAGGAAAAAGTTCCAATTGAAGTCAGCATCGACAAATTGTAACAAGTTTAGCTTCTTCCCATGCACAGCAGGGACTTGGAACATATTACCAGCAATAATTGCAGAAGCTCCTGACGTAGTATCTCACAAGCAGGTGCTTTCCAAAATCACATTCTAATGAACTAGTCAGCTACAAGTAAGACCTAGTGATTCTCAGGGCTATGCCGGTTGAGCTTTTTATCTCAAAGCCGCAATGTTATCCGGATTGGTCTGAGTATAAAGGAACAAAAAAGTAAACCGACACTCTTTTACTTATTTCTGCAGGGGCCTTGAGTGACCGAGTGGTCTAAAACACTCTCCGTTACGGATCACTGCCATCTCACATCTGTCTGCGTGTGTTCGAGTCTAAGATTCGGCGAATGTAGATATGTGAGAAAGCTTGCCAGTAGCTTCTCGTGGGTCGGTGTTTCTTTCCGCAGATTTCACGGTTTCTTCCTCCACCATTACTACTGGCCGCCATGTATAGACTATGGTGTGCTGAAAAATGGCGTTAAGCCCCAACAACTTATTTCTGCATTTCCTGTCATTACTCTTCTGATTGTCCTATCACTTCCATCTTTACTTTATCTTTGACCACGTACTCCCCGTTGCTTAATAGTCAAGTCTGACTGGGTCAACGTATTTATTGAAATAGATGATATTTTAAACATTTTACCAGGACGACGAGCAACCTGGCAGTTTATCCTATATGCGACCACCAAAATTGGTCATTCTGAATAAGGCACACAGAAACAAAATCAAATTATAAATTGCAAACATAGATACTAACCGAAAGCATGAATTGCGATCTTGTTATGGACGCATGTTTAGTAACATTATCTTGAGATTCAATGAATTTATTTCAACTTTCATATAGGCTCAGCAGTAAATCTCCCAGCATACCACACATACATCTAATGGCATCATTTGGGAATTATCACATGGTGTGACATTGTGACAATCAAGGAAAGAGACAAATGGAAGAAACGAGGAAAGAAAGAACTAACGGACGAAGGAACAAATTATTATTATTATTATTATTATTATTATTATTATTATTATTATTATTATTATTATTATTATTATTATTATTATTATTATTATTATTCCATTCGTATTAAGAATATTTTAATGCCGTCTGTCTCCTTAGTTAATTAATTTGCTACCAAAATTCGCGAAATCTGATTCAATCATTTCCCCAAAATACAAGTAAGTGACAAGATGTCAGAAGGTTAACAAGAGCAATTACTGCTATTTTTTTTGTGTGTGAATACGTGGTAACGCAATTGTATATGCGGAACTGACAGTCGTGGACAATTTTGTATTAGAGATGAAAGGCAAATTCAGATATGGTCCCTGGTTTTATCTATACACCATTACATCTCTCTCTCTCTCTCTCTCTATATATATATATATATATATATATATATATATATATATATATATATATATGTATATATATATATCTGTGTGTGTGTGTGTGTGTGTGTGTAAAATCGTAGTTTCATAATCATATATGCCAGGTATGATGAAAATGTAACAATATGTTTAAATGTGTACATTAAAAACTTATCCTATACGCAAGAAGAATAATCGCTATTATTCGATTCCCGCTAAGGCGGACTCGACAGAAAGCTGATTTGCCATGTGGACCCGTGGATGAAGGTATACTTTCCAGTTTAGTATGGTATGGACGTTTAAGTATCGTCCTTACACAAGTCTCACAATCTATACGACAAGATCTTATTCTTTTTCTTTCCTAGATTTGGTTCATTTTCAAAGACGATATTTACAGACTATTTTGAAGTTGTTGACATCTGACCTAACTTAGTATATATGTGATGTGATGTGATAAATGATTTTTAACGTAGCTTTAACAATTTTTCAGTCATATATCTACGATATCTACAGTGTGTCAGTTTATAGTGATGTCTAGCACTGGGGCATCATGCCGCAAACATGTAGCATGATATCCCACCCAGTCACATTATCCTGACACCAGGCCGACCAGTCCTATCACTAACATCTTAATGCTGAGCGTCAAGCGAGGCAGCTGTTAGTACCATTTTTGTAAGTCATTGGTATGACTCGACCATGGATCGAACTCACGACCTCCTGCATCCGAGGCGGACGCTTCAACCACTAGGCCACCGGAGCGGTTAACTTAGTATATATGCACGAAACGAGTTCCCTTTATCCCTTCAATCTTAATATATCGATAAAGTTAGAGATCCACCTCTTAATGTAAATATGAATGTATATCAATGTTTACTCCTTAAGACTTTAAATTAAGTATATATTTGACAGTTTCTCTAATATTTATTTATAGCAACAAAGCGTAAACTGGTGATATTTATGAATTTTCATTTTCGTATATTTAAAGAAAATTAAAATTAAAGGTTCATTTTGACTCGTCTTGAGTTCTGCTTTTTTCAATAACATTTTTTTAAAAGATATGTTGCTACCGTTGATGCTCTTCACCTGCGATACAGATTCTCATCATACAATTTAGACGTGAATAAAGTTTGTTTCCCTCGTTAAAAGGCATATTAATATTTAGTAGCTTCTTCAAAGTGATGAAAGTTTCAGAATAAAGACGTACAAAGTACAAAATATATAAATTGGGATGATAGAGTTTAAAAGGCAATTTGAAATTAAAAATACAAAATGTAAACAAAATTTGGGATGCCGCTGTAAGTTTCGAACTCGCGACCTAGTGTTTGGCGTCCTAGAATTGTCCGTCTTGTTGAGACCATTTGTGCTGTAGCTAGAAGTTTTGAATAAATGCGTATTCACGAATGTAATTGTATTGAAATTATTTTGCTTGCACCGCCAGAGATACCGGTTAATATTGATATAACCCCAACAATAATTCAATTGGTTAAGCTATTATGGTCATGGTGGACGTTGTTCCCTAACCCAGACCAATAGCTGGTGCCGCGGCAAGCTCACAAATCGCATCTTCAATCACACAGGCGCGATTTTATTTCATGATGAGAGCGGTTCTTTTAGGGATTCAAGCTTGCAGTTGTTGTTCCGCTTGGATTATTTTTCTTTTCCCTAACATTAAGGTTCCATCATAATTCTTCTATTAATATTTTAATTGCGTAGTGCATCTGTTCAACATGCAAATCTTGCACAGGTGTAACACGCATTCACACTTCTAACCAAACACTCATTTTTACTGGAACAACTGTCTTACAATCATAGACAATATCTACTTACGGAATGTTTACTATTCCTGTAATTGCTCCTTCTTGAGACCTAAGACTCTGTTAAAAGAAAACCATTACCCATTGTAATAATGTTTTAAATGATCGTTTTCGCTTTCGCACAAGAACTCTGACACGGATAAGTGTGTCCTTGTTGAATATGATTTGACTGGGCTCTTGTTTTCCCGGCTGAGCCAATGCTGGGTTAATACAATTAACAGGGAATGTAACCGAAGTAGATTCATCGATGAGTTCCGTTTCTTCGTTCTAGAGACAATCTAAGGGTGTTACCAGACCAATCACAATGACGGCAAGTTTCGCATCCTCGTCACCATGGTCAGAAGCCATTACTTACATGTAATGATAAAGTTAATTATAGAGCCAATCACCCAAGACAGTTAAGTACCCTTCCGGATATATGTGCAGTCCTTGAAACCTAAATTCATCTCCGGGGCGTAATGATGATTCTATATGTGTAAAATTGTCAACGTCTTCCTGATACCAAGATAATGCTTCTCATTTATTAATATTTATATTGAGTTCCATGTACCTTAATTACTAATTATGATAAACAAGTATTATCCGGACTCACGCACCGTTTGGATATGGCGTTAAAGTATGTCAAAACTACTTTTAAGAGGATGGAAAACAAGTTTAACGTTTGCTAAAGTTACGATATCAGTTTGTTCCTATCCTTCATTAGTTAATATTCATTGACTTTGTCTCATTAAGTTACTACATGGTGATGATGGAGGCACATCTTCGATCTTCTTATCAATATATTGTTTCATCCCACCATTAACATTAACATCAGATAGTGATAAACCACACCGAGAAGGTATCGTCTCCGCTTCCCCTGTTTTCGTGATTTCAGTCCGGTTCTTTGCGAGAGCACCTCGCAACTACATATTGTATATCAACGTTAGATGTTTGTAATTTTATAGTTCAGTCTTGATACATCACAAGCTGATCCGGGTCAACACCAATAACAAACCGACTGGCAAATTCTGTCGAATTCGTTAATTGTGGCAAACATGCAAATCAACGCCGTTTCGGGCTGAGTATTTAGCAATAAATCATGCCACCTAATGATGATTGAAACTCGTTTTTTAAAATCCTTGAGAACATTATTACACGACTGAATACATACCAATAGTGCAATCACATACAAACGATTTTATAATAATCACCTTAAAATTATAACTATAAACAGTTCAGATTTTCCTGTTCCAATTGGTACAATGATCAATGTGTGAATTGAGATTGATCAGAGATCCAATTTCATTGAAACTGTGCTTGAGTGGTTTAGGTGTTGAAATGGGCTACAAAACCATCTTTCAGACAGCATCTTAAGATCTTTTCCTTTTTCGTGATAGCATGGCAAATGTCATTGCAGCCGTTAATTCACGTCTTCATACTGCGTGCGATCGTGAAAACACGTGCTGAAAATCCAACTCAAGTTCAAATACGTAATAATCGAATGTCAAAACTGGAATTTGTTCAATGTGGAACAAAAGCGTTCAAGTTTATTAAAAAAGGGCCGCTGGAAGTGATGTAACTGATGTATAATCAAGACTATCTGGAACACCATGGTGTAAATTTCTGGAGGAAAACATTTATCTAGATACAATTACTGTGGGCCAGGAACACGACTTTGATATACGACTTGACTCGAACAAACAACCAAAGCCTGGCAAAGCATCGAAAACTCGTACTCATGCTGAATGTAATTGACATGACCATGTTCATAAAACATCGCACGATATCCATGTACATCAACCAGCCCATATATATCTCATTCCCGACTAATATGCGATGAATCCTACACAATTAGAAGAGAAAAAAAATCGTTAGATGGATCATCCAAGGTGGCATAACGGCTAATGTTGTTTTAAAGAGGCAATATAATCTACTCATTTGAAACAATGAGGTAAAATATCTCGATGCAAACAAAATGGTTCTGGGAGGACATTTTCCACAATGTATTACTTTCCTTGCGGTTATTGGAAAGGAGAAGCTGCTGTTAAAAAGTTAGCACGTTTGGCAATCTCACCCATGGGGCTGCCAGAAAATGTCGGCCAAACAAGCGCTGTTGCAAATTTACATACCAGTGCCAAGAAGGATTTCATATGGTTGGTTTGATGTCCAAATACCTAATCGGTTTCATCATGTTGACCTTTTATTTCTTGGACGTGATCGTGTACGTGATCAGCAGGGTCATTTGCATACATTTTGGCAACAGATGCAAAAAAGCTGCGGTTTTAACATCCAATGTTCAGCGAGTGTCACTCATGCACTTAAACGTATGTGTGTGTGTATATATATATATATATATATATATATATATATATATATATATATATATATATATATATATATATATATATATATTCAATTCTTTACGTTTATATATATATATATATATATATATATATATATATATATATATATATATATATATATATATATATATATATATATATATATATATATATATATATATATATATATATATATAAACGTAAAGAATTGAATGGGTCTGTTATTACGAGATGAAATGATCGATACGCATGTATTGCTAGCACGAAAACCTCGACTAAGCGAATCGGCCAACCAAAACTGAAATACGAATTGTAGCAACCTTCACTAGTCGCATTTAACTCTAGTCTCGTTCGCATCCCAGCAGACAGATAGAAAAACAGAAGGTAGAGATTGAAAACGTTTTACTTCATACTTGCTGTTTCAATGTATGTAAAACCTTATGCCGAATATATTTATACGGCTTATAAAAATATTACAATATGTTCATGTATTACAGTCAGCCTTCGTGTTTATACAATGGTGCAACCTCATTCATTGTACAAGCTCAACATTCCTTGTTATACAATAATACTCTATAAAAAGGAATCGAAATCGGAATTTCTGTTTATGGAGTATACGTATGACATTTGGCAAATGGCATCATTATTTGTCTGGACGTAGGTACTGGTCAGTCAAAATAACATCGACTGGACCCAGTAGGTTTATGTTTGCCAGAAAAGTTGATGGTAAGTTCAGATAGGAAATACATGGTCTACCTGATCTTTTCAAAGTAGCTTACTAAAAAAGTTAAGTTAATAAACCGTACGTTGTTTACATTTTAAAATCTTCAAATGAACGGTCGACCGGAATTCTTGTCCTTCTGTTGTGTCTTAGGTTTTCAAGCTAAGGATATTTACATCAGAATTATTTATTCCCATCTTAACATCCATATTGGAATCAGTCTATGATTATGTTCATTTATAATTTAACATGATTTATTTATTTAAATAATTCATTAGAATTGGAATTTATTGTGAATTCATTTCAGGATATTTTGGATTATATCATTGTGATACATCACAAATTCTTAACACAACAGCATATTTAAAATCAGTGGCACATAAGCAAATTCAAGGTTGAAAATTATTCGGAACACTATTGGAATTCATTAGGAACATTATACTTTAGGACTTGAATTAGACGTTATAGGACTGTTTGGAATTTAATTTACTATACTGTAAGTTACTTTTACATTTTCACTTTAATTTACGCAAACAAATTTATTTGCTGACTTTTACTAAACTTGTGAGGTTTGCTTTTTCTGTTACTCAGCTTAAGATCAAAGATTCGTAATAGATATTTAATAAAAATAGAGATTGGACGTTGGTAATATGTTTGGTCACTCAGACTAAGTGTCCTTCAGTCAGAATAAATATTGGTCAGTCATAATAGGTGTTAATCTGTCCAAATAGGAATAGGCGGTCAGTATAAGCATTGCTCCTTCAGAATAAGTGTTGGTCTGTCAAAGTAGGCATTGGTCAATCTAAATTTACGTTCGTAAATCATAATATTGGCTAATCAGTTTCAATAGTGATGACAAGTAAAAGTAGACATCGCTTTAGTTAGAATAGGTATTGAAATGTCACATTAGGAATTAGGTACTCGCTCAGTCACAATATGTGTTGGTCGTTAACAATAGATATTGATCATTTAAAAAAAAAACTTTCTGTCAGTTAAAGTTGGCGTTGATCAGCCACAACAAGTATTAATATTTCAGGGATTGTCAGTTACTTGGTGTGTCTGACCCATTTTGATCAAGTTTCATAAACCATTGAGTATAATGTATATTAAATTCTAAACGTTTAATAAGGAACCATAGTGTAATATTGGTACTCTTCTTTGAGAGGATATGCATTGTTACTCGTACCTGCTTAGCGTATGTTATTGTTGTACTCGTACTTGCGAGCATATGACACACTAGATATGTAGTTCCACCTCTCCGCTCAAATAATATTGGAGAATGGTCTACTATTCATATTTTAAAACATTTTCTTCACGAGAGAGAAGATCGCTCAATGATATCAAATCCGTGGGCAACAGACTATTTCCAATGAACCTGATGCAACTGACGAGAGTTCACAACTGACCACAAAAAACAAGAAACATTATTCATAACATGTCGCTGACTAGACAGGTCCAGTAATATATCATTTTGTAGACCAGTAAACAGACTGTAAATTATAGCTATTGTCCGTAAAGCAAAGTTAGCACAATGTACGTTCTATAAAACTAGAAATATTTAAATCACAGGCACACACACACACACACACAATCGTTGCAGCGGCATTCCAGACAAATTGTTATACCCCGTTTTGTTTTGAATACGCTGTGTCAGTAAGTTGTTAGCCACACTGACAAGAACACAGTTATATTTTATTGAAGAATTCATGTTCATTCAATAAATTCAAAATCTTCATTATCACGTTACTTCTGTGTTATTCTTATTAATTTATCCATGATCTTTAATGGGTAGTGATTAAATATTAAATCTATGGAACGAGTTGAATAATTTTCAGTTTTTGTGAATCTTGGCAAGCAAAACGAGTTTCATAAATTCAGTATTAAATCAGTTTTCGTTTGATATTAAGTTTGTAGCATATATTATATTTTGAGAAAAAAAGAATCGGATGCAACAACAAATGAACTATTTAGAGAGTTTATTTTAATACTTACTCAGCCGTTGCACTTTTAAATTCCTGCGCGTGAAAAATAGTCTCATATGTGAATTCAAGTAAATGCGCAAAATTAGATCACCTGTACCATTTTGGAAGCAGATTGTTTTAAAACATTAATTACGATTTAAAGAGAAACTATTCTTCAAGTTGATATAATACTTGATACAGAACTAATTTTTCCAATAATGGATCTCCTATAGAAATTCTTGTGTGCTGTCAGTTCCTCATCAGCTGATCTGATATAACGGAGGAAGAGGAGATTGTTCCAGTTATTATTATGGTGTAAGGAGTTTTTGGAGCCAAAGCTTCGTCTAAAATGACCTGTATACTGAGTGAGTCTCCAGAATATGCTGATGTGCAGTTAATTCCAGATTATTATAACGTGACAATTTATATAAAGTCTCATTACAGAAAAGTTCTCAGTTCATATCAGTTTGATTTATTGCGCCATGCAAAGGCAGTTGGTAATTATTGAAGCATCTAAATGTATTTCAAAGTATTCTCTTTGCATTGACTATTAAGCTGGTAAAATAATCAACACTTTTCGTCACCCATAGATATAATATTTCGTTTGTACTTATCTGTAACAAAAAGTATTTGGAAAGTTTCACTCTTTTTCTCGCCAAATAACGCAAACAAGCCCGTCTCATAAATTTCCATGTGTGTGTGTGTGTGTGTGTGTGTGTGTGTGTGTGTGTGTGTGTGTGTGTGAGAGAGAGAGAGAGAGAGAGAGAGAGAGAGAGAGAGAGAGAGAGAGAGAGAGAGAGAGAGAGAGAGAGAGATTCTAACAAAATCCATGTATATTGCACCTCCTTTGGGTTTTTGACGTAGCTTTAAACAATTTTCACTCGTATCGCTACCATGTCTGTAGTGTGGCAGTTTCTAGTGGTGTGTAGCACTGGGAAATCATGCCGCAGACATGTAGCATCACCAGGCCGACCAGTCCTAACACTAACCTCTTAATGCTAAGCGCCCAGCGAGACAGCTGTAAGTACCATTTTTTACGTCTTTGGTATGACTCGGCCGGGGGTTCGAACCCACGACCTCCCGAATCCAAGGCGGACACTGTAACTAGTATGCCACTATGTCCAATTTCCATTCGAAATACTCCCACTTATACAATGTGCCCAGATCTAACGTTTTAAAACTTGTTTAAGACCCAGTGTAATTTAAATTTGCTTACTGAAATTGTTCTCAATGCTAGACTATGTTTATAACTTAGCCAAGATTCAAACATCGTTGGTCCCTTTTAGTCTTCGTTAAAGAGACTTGGATACTATTTGGTTGGGTAATTTGCGTCAGATCACGGCAAAATTATGACGGAAAGAAAGCCACAATTTGTTCCAGAGCAGCAGGACTGATAGATTTATTATATTTCGTATAAATAATTGCATGGCGTACGTGCATTACCTGAGGTCATATTCGGATCCGAAGATAAAGGACGCGATGGACTATCAAACTAGGGTTAAAAATAATAAGAGAACCACCAAATGATGGCCCTACAACACTTGCATTGTGTTCATAGCAGTCGAGTATGGAATAAATAAATACTACGGCATACCAGGAAAATTACTTAAAAATGAAATGTTTTTGTTTTTAAAAATATTCTAAATGAAAACATAGATTAGACTGTAGACTATACTTTTTTTGTCCTCGACAACTGGGCTGATGGCCTGCGGTTGTTTTTGAAGAACTAAGATTCATTTTTGTTTAAATATCATTCCCCACACAAAAAAAGAAAAGTTTCCTGCAGTTTTAATGACTTTCAATCCGTGTGGAATCTAATTTACTAATTCATGGCAGTCGAGAAGCAGGACAACGAAAAGCATGTGTAGACTGTCCATCAGAAAGAAGTTTTACTTTATTAAGAAAAATATAGCTTGCGTTGACTTTTCCAGAGTAGGGAATAAATAAATACTACGGCATGCCAGAAAAATTACTTAAATGTTTTCCACAAAAAAAAATACGTAAAAACAAAGATGAGATTATGAGATTAGACTAATTTTTCTCCTCGATTACTGGGATGATGACTTGCGGTCTTTTGATAATGTAAGATTCATTTTTGTCTAAATCTCATTCCCCAAAGTAGTAGGAGAAAGTAAGAATCCGAGCTCAACAACCCCCTCCAGACCTCCAAACAAATACAAAATACCTAGGTAACGTAATAGAAAACCTATTGCAATCAATAATTGCGTTAAGAATCCGAGCTCAACAAATACAAAATACCTAGGTAACGTAATAGAACACCTGTTGCAATCAATAATTGCGTTAAGAATCCGAGCTCAACAACCCCTCTCCCCACCCCATCTAGACCTCCAAACAAATACAATAGAACACCTGTTGCAAAATACCTAGGTAACAGGTAAAATTTAATTACGTGATCTTCCAGAATAAGCAAAATGATGTGTCAGACTCAATTTTCCAAATCATTACGATTTAGCAGAGCGTGGCGATTGTGGACTAAATTACGCATTAGAATTCCAGTAAGGTAAGTGGTATTATATAAAATTTTATGTTATATCATACTTCTTTTGATAGTCTTTCTCATATTTGCTGATCCTCATGGGTATAATATCTGTTAACATATTGTCAATAATACGAAATTCACGTATTAAATCGTCCATACTATATTTTACTCCTCGTAGGTAAGATCTTATTTGATTAAGCAGTTTCTTGTAAGTTATAATTGATGTTCCGCAGCCGTGCTTTTTTATTGAAATTTTAGGTTCAACTTTTTTACAAGCTGCTGTAAGAGAAACACCAACACCGGATATGATTAACAAAAACGGGTTTAATGATATACCACTTGAAATTATGCCAGAACTAGTCATTAACAAGGGTAGATATGATATTACTCGAAGTATTTTGTTATAATATTTGTAACATTTTTTTACGCACCAAAGTTTTTTGTGATAATATTTGTAGTATTGTATTAGTGCGTCAACATCCTGTTCTGGAATATCTTTTGAAATATGATTGAAATCAACTATACTTTTTTTCATTATAATATTTGTTCACATAATCTCAGGCTTGATTAAGTAACTAGTTGAGGTGTTTCAGCCACAAATTCCAGACAATACCAATATGACGCAGCAGTTAATTTTTTGTCATCTGCTATTAGCATAAAAGTTTCTTCAACATCTTTGTTCAACACAATAGACACGGTTCCAGAGAAATTATCAGTCGAGTGACGCCATGGAAATAATGTAAATATATTAAACTTTGCACTGCTCAACACGGACAATCTATACACACCAGTGACCTCTGCAGTATGTTTGAGAGTGTTATTTTGCGGCGACCAAGTAGACATTCCAGAAGCAACAGTATAGACAATATTTTTAATCTGCTTGTGAGGAATTTTAATCATACTTGTTTTCTCAACAATACCAGGAATTCCACTAATAATATCGTTGAGTTTTGTGTTAATATTATCGAGTGTAATATCAACAGATGGCGGACTTCCAAAAAATTCGTTATTGGTTTTGTTTATGTTTCTGCGAAAATTTAAAAACGTGGCGATGTGATTAGTAAAATCAGTTTTGAACTTGGTGATTTCATTGTTGATATCATCAACATATTTCTTTGTTACAGCATCAAAATCAGATTCTGGTGTTCTAAGATTATTGATGCCATTATTGTTCATGTTGAGAAATGCACGCATTATACCGCCATGCGCCGACACGTACTTTGATTCCTGATCATCAACATATTTCTTAGTAGCAGCGTCATTATCCTCAGTTGGGTTTCCAAGGTATGTGATCTTATTCTGGTTCATAGCAATGTTTCCCGTAAATAAATCACCTGCTTTTCTAACATAATCGTTAACTGACCTACCCGAATCTTCTATCTTACCTTGATTGTTAAAAGTAACAATATTATTAGCAACTGCAGTAGGATTTCGTACTAGTACATCTGATAGTTGTACATTACTCGTCTTTAATCGTCCTTGTTTGTCCTGGAAAACTACAACTTCATTTGGATCTACACTTGCAACGTTTAACAAATTGTTGATTTCATTTTTGAGCTTATCAAGAGTCGCATACTTGGATAAGTCACCCTGGTAACCTTCTGTTAATAAATCTACTGCTAATGTTCCAAATTTTGTATAGTAGCTCATTATACATACCGTTCTACACAAAATTGTTGGATTAATATAACATAAAATTATACGATGGCGAAGATAATAAACTTTGACACCGAGCGATTGGTGAAGCATAAACATAGCAATGAACTTCCAGACTGTCATTATCTTATTGTTGGGCGAACTGGATCTGGTAAAACAAATTTGTTATTAAATCTTTTACTCAATAATAACTTTAACTATGATAAGGTGTATATTTACACCATCAACCCCCAACAAGACAAATACAAATTATTAAACGAGTATAATGATAAACTTCGTGATGAACTTGGCATTGGTGATGATATATTTTTGATAAAACAACCAGAAGAACTCGTTCCAGTGAATGAACTCGATTCGTCAGAGCATAAGATAATCGTCTTTGATGATATTCCGCTAAACAATGAGGAAATGAACAAGATTAGATCATATTTTTCACTATCACGTAATAAAAGATGTAATTCTGTTTATCTTGCCCAAGGTTTTTATAATGTTGATAGGTTTATTAGGCGAAATACGGGTTGTTTCATATTATTTCCCGGACTAGATAATGTGGATGTGAGAAATATTGCAAACGAACAATGTGGTGATGTTACAAAAGATAAATTTATCGAATTATATCATCGAGCAACTAAAGATAGATATAGTTTCTTTTTATTTGACAAGCTAGCGCGTGATCCAACCAAGATGTTTCGTTGTTGCCTTGAGACGTTTCTATGATATAATTTTGTAAAGCGTATAAAAATAATGGACAAACATCAACAGAAAATCGAATTACTAAAAAAGTTTCTCGAAACTCGAGCGGCTTTTAAGAAAAAGGTGGAAGAAGCTCGACGTGGACAAGTTCAAGCAGAAGAAGAAAGAACCAAATTTTTCAAACCTGTTACTGAGGCAATGCTTGGCAAGCAGCCAGAAATACCAACATTGTCTCCGGAAGAACTAGCAAAAATGAAAGAAAAGGGTTTGTTTGGTTTACTTGGAGAAAGATCGAAAGAAGAAAATAAAAAAATTGCAGAAGAACTTGTAAGAAACATTGCTGATCCTGCTGCACGACAAGCTGAGTTTGACAGGCTAATGAACAATCCTCTTGAACTTCAACACGCAATAACAAGATTGACGGTTAATCCAGATGAGATAAGAAGTATGATGGAAAAATTGTCAGAACAAACTGAGAAATTAACTGAGAAACAAAAAATATTACAAGAAAGTGTGATAAAAATGGTACCTTTTGGAGAATCTATAAAAATTTACAGAAGACAAGCTAGGGTTAAAATAGAAGATGATGAGTATAACGAGTTTATGGAAAAATATGATATCACTAATATTAATAGTATTCGAGATTGGCCAGAAGAAAACTATAACGATTTGATAGAAAAATTAAAAAGAATTAAAGAAGATGGCTCACGTGGTGATGAAGAAATTAAAGATCAAAAAGATGAAAGAAATATTCCAACATTACTCAATTATATTAGGGAAGGAATTATTGCTGAGGTTTTTCTTAAAACATCAGAACGATATCGAAATAAACCAGGAGGTTATAATAAAAGTTGGAATTTTATAAGACTATTAAAAAAATATGAAAAAAGCGAGATAAAAGATTACCGGAAGAAAGAACTGGAGGTGGAGTTAAAGTTTTTACATCAAACGCAGACATAGTCGATCGGCTAATGCTGTTGATATCCTCTAAAGAAGCTGGTAATGAAAGTGTAGAGATTGATAACGAAATTATTGATATACTTGATCATCTAAGATCGAGTGGATTACTAACATCATCTGAGTACGAAATTTTACACCGCGATCTTATCTAAAATATTAGTATAATGCAAACAACATTATTGCTTGATTCGTCACAAATAACAGGAAACAGCGCGAATTTTACAGTAAATTACAACCCACCAATAGAACTAGATCCTGCAAAACAGTATGAGATTGGATTAATTTCTTGTACTTGTTGGAACGCCATGCCGAATATTAAAACTGGGATTAATGATGAAATTTTAATCGTTAATGTTAAACAATCTCCAACATCACAAAAAGAGTTTATTGATATACAATACAAACTACAGATTCCACAAGGAGCTTATAACATTACTGATCTAAACAGAACAATAAAAGAGCTTCTAACAAAAGCTGGTGGGAATGCTGATAATTTTGAATTAGCGGCGAATTATAACACCTTACGAGCTAGGATAACAGTGAAAAGAAATATGAAAGTCCTCTTTGAAGAAAGAAGTTTTGGAAAGATGTTAGGTTTTACTAGAGTTTTATACTATACCACCGGTGAAGATAAATCTTTGACATTTGATGGAGAACTACCAGTAGATATTACAGAAGTAAATACAATACTCATCAATTGCTCTATCGCATCTGGATCTTATAAGTCAAAAGGCAACCGCGGGCAAACGATCTACAGTTTCTCACCAGAAGTCCCACCAGGTTCTCTCATGCAAATCACTCCGCGACAGATTATCTACTATCCAATAACACCTGAGAATCAAATTACAAGCATTACAATGCAACTCACAGACCAATCTGGACGACAAATAGACGTGAACAACGAGATAGTCACGTATTACTTACACCTACGCACTGCCTAGGCATGTGATTTTGTGTACATAATTTTATAAAATGAGACGAAGAAAAGTTTATCGAAGAAAAATCGTAGGTGGATTTTTTGGAAATATATTTACAACAATTGCAGAGAATATTCCAGGAATCGCGCGTAAAGTAGCGCCCATTGCACTTGACGCCGGTAAAGCTTTCGCTACAGGGGCGGCATCTTCAGCAGGCACTGCAGTAGGGCAAAAGATTGCTGATAAGATTAAAGGACCTTCAACAACACCTACGGTGTCTGAAATAAAACGAGTAATATCAGATATTGCGCCAACAGAAGAAACAAAACGAGCTATGATAGCTACAACAAAAAAATTATTGTCGCCGAGTGGTGAAGAAATAGTACGTAAACTTGTAAAGAAAACAGCGCCGATGACCCCTGCTGCCTTTTAATTTTGTGTAACGATTATAAAATAAAATGTCAGCTAAAAACTATCTCGACTTTGCAGAAGAAATTGATACTGACGATGCTGTAACAGAATTAGAGTATGTCGAGTATCTCGATGAGAACTCGAACGAACCGAATAAAACTGGGGTTAGAACTTTTAACACAAGAGACGAGGACGTGTTTCTACTACCCCATAAGGCAATGCTAGAAGTGCGTGGCCGAATATTAGATGCAGCAGGTGCTGATATTGCAGCTAATGTAGAAATCGCTCTCGTCAATAATGGTTGGAGTTTGTTTAAGAGTGCACGATACCAACTGGCCAATCAAACCGTAGAAGATATTTCGATGCACTTACCCATAGCGAGTACAATACTAAACATCGTTTCGTTTAGCGATGACTATTCCAGATCAATAGCCACAAATATGATGTGGTTCAAAGATACCTCATTAGGTACAGCTGTTTCGAGTGAGTTTCGTACTGGTGCTGGTAATCCTGCTGCAAATAACAATAATCTCATCGCCAATCCTGCTGCTAATGATGCCGCTGCGATAGGTGATTCGATAAGATTAGCCGTTACAAATATAAGACGACAGCAGTATAACGAGGGATTTGCTAAACGAAAAGCATTTGCCGCAGAATCTCGCCAAATAACGATGATGCTACCGTTAAGCACAATCTTTGGATTTTGCCGTGATTATAACAAAGTGTTTCGAGGAATAAAACATACGCTTATATTAGATCGAGCTGATCAAAACGATTGTATAATACACGCCGGTGGAGTGGCTGAGGGACAGTTTTCTATTACAAGATTAGCACTGTGGATGCCTCGGGTTGTCCCTTCATTAGCTAAAATGATGGAGCTCGAATCTTTACTAGCCACCTTTACAAAAAAGATACACTTCCAACAGAACAGGATTTATCAAACAGCCATTCCCAACGCGACTGATTACACGTGGCGTGTAACGACCACGCCCAGCGAACAACTACCGCGACACTTGTTCGTCGTATTTCAACGACAAGCACGTCGTAACAATCAGGAAATAAACAACTCCATATTCGATAACCCAGACGTTAGACGAATATTTGTGAGAGTAAATTCCAAACAGTATCCCGAACGTGCAATCGAATGTAATTTTGCTGTAGACGCCACCAGAAACATCTCTCGGCCGTACATGTATCTTATGGAAGCAATGCAAAAATATCAGAACGCGGACAGTGGATCTCAAATATCAATAGAAGAGTTTCGAACGCTCTATCCCATCTTTTACTTTGATGTATCAAAACATTTGGAGCGTGTTGTGGGATCGACTGCAGATATTGAGGTCACGTGGACACTGGGCGATGTGCCAGGTGAACAGTATAACGTATACGCGCTATTGGTTAGTGATCGATTTCTGACCATCGATTCAATCAAAGGAAGAATGACAGTACAAGTTTAATCTAACAACTTGGATATAACATTATGAAAACCAAATACACAACTCGAGAAATATACCTAACATCTGGTCAAGTTGAAAAATTATCAGCAGCTGTTGCTAAACGCAGCTCTGTTTCTTTGATGATCTCTCTGGAAACTTCAAATAAAATTGCAGTAAAAGTCATGCTAACGCAACAACAAATCAATAAACTCGACAAAGGAAAACCATTTGTGCTGAAATTATCTGTTTCTCAGGTAACTGCAATGTCAAAAGAAGGTGGATTTTTTGGACCAGCGTTATCAATAATAGCTAGCAAAGTTTTACCAGTACTTGGTACACTTGGACTTGCGGCTGCGTCAGGAGCAGTCTCTGGCGCAACAAAGAAAGCAGTCGAAGGTCGTGGTATCAAACAAATCTATCGTTAATTTTATGTAACAGTATAAAATAAAATGCCAACGAAAAAAACAAAATCATCGAAAAAAAAGAAAACAACAAAACGCAAACAAACAAAACAAGGAGGAATTATTCCTTTCGCTCCACTTTTGGCGGGACTAGCGGGAAGTCTGCTGCCAAACTTACTAGGAATCGGACGCGGATTAACTCTACCAGGGACCAGACGTTATTGAGCAATTTTGACATCATTGAAAAATTGAAGGACGTTGTTGGATTTCGAGGAGTATTTTCCAAGGATGAACTCGATGACGTACCAACAGGCGGTTCTTGTGTTGTAAATATTGAAAACTTCAATGATGGCTCTGGCACCCACTGGGTTGCTGTCCACGATAACAATTATTTTGATTCGTTCGGACTTCCTCCAAGCGATCTCATAAAAAAATATATTTTTAAAAAATTTGATAAAATAAATTATTCGTCTAATCAACTACAGCCGATTGGAACATCAGCTTGTGGTTATTATTGTATCATGTTTGTCAGACAAATGCACCAGAGTAAAAACTCTGGGAGTAAAAGCTCTGGGAGTAAAAACTTTTTGAAGTTTATTTTACAATTTGATGAGCTTCCTTCTCATGCGAATGATAGTATTGCAATCAATTTTATCTAAACTCCTTGATATAATAATGTCAACATACTGTCTCAAATGCAAAACTAAAACAGAGAACAAGGATGAGATGACGGAAAAAACGAAAAATAATAGAACGATGTTAAAAAGTATTTGTGCAATCTGTGGTAGAAAGAAAAGTATGTTTTTGAAAAAACAAGTAGGATCTAGCGTTGATAGAGTTATCTTGATCGACGATTAATCTTATGAAACAAAATAAAATAAAATGAAATGCAATTGTGATTGTGACAAAGATCTTTGCATAGAACAAGATAAAATCATTACGTACTGTCAACGTTGTAACAACAGAGAAATAATAGGGTTAGGTATAGATATACATAAACTAATTGGTAAATTACCAAAACCAAAAGGCGGTTGGACTTTGCCAGGTCATCGTTATACAGGTCCTTACAATCCGCTAGATCAACAACTAGATGAAAACGACAATCCATTGCCAGGACAAGAGCCTTATAATCAAGTGGATGCAATAGCAATGCGTCATGATATCTGTTATCGTGATCATGAAAACTCGAAAGCAGATTGTGATAAAGTAATGTTAGACGAATTACATGATATGGAGCCAACAAACATGAGAGAACGTTTTGATAGAAGATTTGTTCAGGGAATGATAGGAGCAAAATATAAACTTGGACTCGGCAAAGAATTATACGATGATCTTGCAGTCGAACTACACAGACCTAAAAAAAAAAGTTTCCGAGACGTAAAGTTGTTGCAAACGCTGTAGATGATATCTGGGCAATAGATTTGGTAGATGTATCCAATCTGGCTCAGTTTAACGTTGGCGCTGATGGCGCTCCAAAGAAGTATTTGTTTAACGTTATAGATGTTTTCAGCAAATACGCTTTTAGTGTGCCAGTTTCAGATAAAACAGGAACGTCAATCACTGATGCGTTAAAACAAATAATAACGAGTACTGAAAGAAAACCAAACAAAATCTGGACTGATCATGGAGCCGAGTTCTTCAACAAAAAGTTTGAGCAGTTTCTAGAACAAAATAATATTAAAAAATACGTTACAGGAAACGAAGGCAAAAGCGTTGTTGTCGAGAGATTTAATCGCACGCTAAACGAAAAATTACACAAACATATGACAGCTAAAAACACCAACAGGTACATCGATGACCTTTCTCAAATCGTAGGCGAATATAATAACACGAAACATCGAACCATCAAAATGTCACCCAATGACGCTATCAAAAATCCAATATTAGCAAACGAAAACATGTACCGCAGACATAAATTTAAGGTCGGTGATAAAGTTAGAATCTCTTTGACTAAAAAGATATTTGAAAAAGGATTTACTCCAAACTGGAGCGAAGAAGTATTTGTTGTTGATAAAGTACTCTTAACAATACCTGTAACGTACGCGTTAAAAGATCTGGCAGGTGAACCTATAGTAGGTAGTTTTTACGAACAAGAACTACAAAAAACTGAACAAGATGTTTTCATTATCGAAAAAGTGATTAGGAAAAAAGGAGATAAAAGTTTAGTCAAATGGCGTGGGTATAGTGATAAATTTAACAGCTGGATTCCAACCCGGTCGATTTTATCGACTGTGAAATAATGCTATTATAAATTTCCTCATACTTTCGTTTGATAGATTTGCATTTTACTGGTTTACATAATGATATTAGATATTGTCTGCGATCGTCAGAGATCGTCATAAGATTAAAGAGTTTGACAAATATGAAATCGAATTTGATATTTTTCTGTCGGTCTGGAATTTTAATGTTTAAAAAAGGTCTGATTAACTGCAAAAATACCTGCTGTTCGGTAACGGTAAAATTAAATTTTATAATTTTTTTAGCAATGTGATACTTGACATTATATTTTCCAGTGGTTGGTCTGCTATAATTATATCTGTTAACGACGGTGACTATTTCATCATCATCAGACTCGTTGTTATATAAAATATCATCTTCGTTATAACCAATGGATTTGTCTATCATATCATTAGAGATTGTGGAGACCTTATCGCTAGCAAGTCGTTTCATCATATCCATATTATAATATACTTTTTATCTAATTTGTTGTTATAAGATGACTGACAAGGTCAAATATCACCAAAAAGTTAATATAATAAACTACCACGAACTGACCGAAGCGGTAAGAAAATGCTTGTCAGGTTATAGTTCATATTCCGTTGAGATTTTTGTAATGCAAGGTGATTCTCATAAAATATTACTAACAGAAGCAGAAAAAAATAAAATTAATGAAAGTGCAGTAACGACGCTAAAATTTAATCACGATGATATTATAGCATTTGCTCATCATTGTTTGACTAAAACCGAATTACAAAATATTATTAATCATCATATCTAAAAATAATACTAGCATCATATTTGTTTGAAAAAGCTGATTTTGTTGCTCCATCAGCTACAAATTTTACTGCTCTGGGATTTATATTATAATATTTCGCCGCAGCTGTAATTGATTTGAATTTGATCTCCTCATCCGTTTCAAGGTTTAACGAAATAACAGGTTTTATTGGGCATCTAAAATTAATACCACCACCTCGTCCTTTTCTCACATTTTCCTGTTGGGTCACTAGCTCCAGATTTTCCAATCGATTGTCTGTCTTTACATTATTGATATGATTAATAACCAGACCATTGGGTATAGATCCGTTGAACACCTCGTAAACAAACCTATGACCAGTATAACAAACTCGATCTGTCGATGTTCCTCTAACAGTCACACTGATATATCCCATATTGCTCATATTATTAAGAACTTTTTTCGTTTTTCTGTTTCTTATAATACCACGATCGTTAGCCTCGTATAAATCAAAGACCGGATGCGGCTGAAACTCATCTTGTAAGGATAAATTTTCAATATTATCATCAGTGACTTTACCGTTATAATGATATACTCGTTTCCCCTCTGGAATGTCATCGCAAAATAACGTGTAAATAAAATCTTTTCTAAACATCGTAATTCTTTCAGTATTATCTCCCTTTACACTAATCGTATAACCCGCTGGCGTTGCTTTACCAACAGATATTCCAGTAATGATATTAATAACCGAACCAAGTGCATTTCCAGCGTACAGATTGTACTTCGGATAAACATGATATACCTCTTGCTCACGTGCGCTTGTCAGATTTACTGTCATTATATTATAGGTGATATTTTTTTATCTCTAATTGTTGTTTAGCGCATGCGCAGTGTGCGGTAAATTATCAATTAGATATTAGACTATAGTATAGCGATGTTGAAATTGCGTGATATAGCCAAGAGAAGTCTTATGGGAGAACCTGATAAAATAGCGACTGCTTTTGCAGGTTTTGATAATAGTTATCAGTTTGATAATCAAAACGTTTTAGTAAATTTTTCTGAAACAAATCTCTTTCATCTGCTACAGACGACTGTAAAACGTGAGCTTGAAAAACACAAGGGTCTAAGATTGTTAGTGCAATATCACGTTATATTTTCAAAACTACTTGTGACGGAAGAATCTACTAACAAGGAAATTGCAGACCCTTACATCAACGCAAAATCTAGACGTGTTTTACTTGGTAGTGATCTTTTGTCACTATCTAATGAAATACACCAAGAAATTTGGAAAAAAATAGAAGAATTTACCGAATTAGGTTCGGGTTGGAAGTTTGAAATGATCAAGGAAATTTTGTTTCACACGATGAAATATGACGCATTACGCGGTAGTTCGTATATCGACCTGCCACCAAAAATAAAAAATAAACAGTGCTGTATAAACATAAAAAACGTCGATAGCAAATGTTTCCAATGGGCTGTTCTTTCCGCGCTATTTCCAGCAGAAAAAAATGCTGATCGTGTTGAGAAGTATATCAGTCACGTGTCAAGATTAAATTGTGCTGGTATTGACTTTCCAGTGGCAGAAAATCAAATACCAAAGTTTGAAAAGCAAAATAATATTTCGATTAACGTTTTCGGATTAGATGAAAAAGAAAATGTCTATCCGAGGTATATTTCAGAAAAAGCTTCACAATCGACTATCAATTTACTGTTTTATAAAAATCATTACGTTTGGATCAAAAACTTTAACCGACTAGTTGGAAGACAGTATAATAAAAATAACAACAAAAAGTTCTTTTGTTATCGCTGCTTGCACGGTTGTAGAGACAATGAAACATTACAAAAGCATTTGCAGTACTGTAGTGACGTACAAAGAATAACAATGCCATCTAAAAAAGATAGCGTGTTACAGTTTGTCCATCATAATCATAAACTAAAAATTCCTTTCGTCATATACGTCGATTTCGAATGCTTACTTCAACCTGTACTTGGCGTAGAAAATGATCCTAACCAATCGAGTACAAGAAAAATTCAAAATCATGTTCCATGTGGAGTAGCGTACAAGGTAGTTTGTTGCGCTGATTCGAGGTTATCTAAACCAATCCAACTCTATCGAGGTAAAAATCCAGCTGTTTGGCTTCTCAAGCAGTTGATTAATGAAGTTGATAATATTACTTATCGTTTGAAAAGAGTAACTCCAATGTTAAAATTAACACCTCAACAAGAATCTGATCACGAGCAAGCGAAAATTTGTTATATTTGTGAAAAAGCTTTTGATGATAACAAAAAAGTACGTGACCATTGCCATTTGACCGGACAGTATCGTGGAGCGGCTCATGACCAGTGTAATTTAAAATTTCACGCTCCAGATTTTATTCCAGTTATTCTTCACAATTTTCGAGGATATGATAGTCACATCATCGTAGAAGCTTTTGGTGATCCTGAGATAAAAGCTCATCTAAAACTCAATAATGTCATCAAATGCATTCCAAATAATTTTGAAAAGTATATGTCAGTTACGCTAGGTAAATTACGTTTTATTGACAGCCTGCAGTTTATGGCAGCATCGTTAGATGAGCTAGTAAAAGGTTGTAGTAAATTTAATAACCTAAGAGACTGTTTTGGAGATAAATTTAATCTATTAGCTAAAAAAGGAGTTTTTCCATACGAATATCTCGACGATTGGAGTAAATTTGATGAAACATCTTTACCTAGCAAAGACAAATTTTACTCGCAACTTAAAAACGAAAATATCACTGATGATGAGTACAGGTATGCACAAGATATTTGGAAAGAGTTTGATTGTAAGACTTTTGGTGATTACCACGATTTGTATTTGAAAACTGACGTGTTATTATTAGCAGATGTTTTTGAAAGTTTTCGTGAAGTGAGTTATAATAATTACGGACTAGATCCTTGCTGGTATTATTCTGCCCCCGGACTGTCATGGGATGCTCTGTTAAAGTTTAGTAAGGTAAGGTTGGAATTACTGACTGACGTTGATATGTTCAATTTTATTGAAAAAGGTATCCGAGGCGGTATTAGCGTGATAACGAAGAAATATGCTGAAGCAAACAACAAATATTTGAAAGAGTATAATCCTGACCTTCCTTCGAAGTATATAGTTTATCTAGATTGCAATAACTTGTACGGGTATTCGATGGCAGAATCAATGCCGTTTGGTGGATTTCATTGGATCACGGCTGATCAATTTCTATCAGAGACAGAAAAAAAGATACCCGACGATGTTTCGTATTTCGTTGAAGTTGATCTCGATTATCCAACTTCGCTACACAAATTGCATAACGATTACCCTTTCTGCGCGGAATCGATGGTTATAGATTATAGTTTGTTATCAGAAGAACAACAAGCGTCAGCATCACCAAGGCAACATTCCATGGTCAAGAAACTAGTACCAAATTTGCTTCATAAACGTAATTATGTTTTGCATTACAAAGCTTTAAAACAAGCAGTCGATGCTGGTCTCGTGTTGAGAAAAGTTCATCGCGTACTAAAATTTAATCAGTCGCCGTGGATGAGAGGTTATATTAACTCGAACACTACAAGAAGAGCTGCGGCAAAAACTGATTTTGAGAAAAACTTTTTCAAACTGATGAACAATTCTGTTTTTGGTAAGACGATGGAGAATATTAGGAAACGCGTAAATATCGAACTAGTCAATGATGTCAATCGCAGAAACAAACTTGTGTCAGACGATGATTTTGTGAGCATGAAAATATTTAATGAGAATCTTGTTGCGATACAAAGAAGAAAAACAAATCTAAAACTAAACAAGCCGATCTACGTTGGAGCTTCAGTGTTAGATTTATCAAAGTGGCTGATGTACGATTTTCATTATAATTTTGTTAAAAATCAATGGCCGGCTAGTAGATTATTATTTACTGATACTGATTCGCTCGTATATGAAATTGAATGCGAGGACGTCTATCAGGATATGCATGATAATAGATATCTGTTTGATCTTTCTGATTACCCACGTGACAGTAAATTTCATGACGACACAAATAAAAAGGTTATTGGTAAGTTCAAAGATGAAATGAACTCGAGCGCTATCAAATACTTTATCGGATTACGTAGTAAAATGTATGCTGTATTGTTAGACAATAATAAAATAACAAAAAAAGCAAAAGGTCTGCCTCGTGATTTTGTTAAAAAGTTTATAAAATTTGATGACTACAAGTACGCGCTTGATGGTGGTGTTAGTTTTATAAGAGCTATGTCAATTCGGACAAATCATCATAAGCTCGAAACAGATGTCCTTATCAAACGCGGTTTGAGCAATTTTGATGATAAACGTTATTGCGAAAATGGGGTAGATACATTTGCACTTGGGTATTGTCATGATGATAGAGATATACTTGACATTATCTTTGCAAACTAAAATTTTATCTAAACTTTAAAAATAATGCTTGAAAATTTGACAGTAACAAATAGCTACAGTAGCAAAATCAAATATCTAATGATGGACGGCAAACCATTGACAGTTGAAATTAATAATGAAACATCAGGCATATGCTTTAGTGGTACCCGTGACAAGTTAAAACTTTCGCTCATCAGATCTGATGACAGCGAGTATTTTAATTATCTCGAACAATTGTATCAAAAGTTGCTAGCGGAATTTAACAACTTTCACTGTCCGATTAGTCAGCATAAATACACCAAACTTACAATTGATCTTGATCGGTCAAAGGTGTATTTTATCGACAAAAAATACCCTCTTAACAAATCACAAATAAAAGATTTGTTTGAGTCCCGTCGTTATGTCAGCGGTAAAGTAAAGTTTAGCCTCTATTACCATGATAATGAAATATTTTTGATATCTACAGTTGAGACATTAACAGTTGGTAATGAGGTATAATACCACTTACCTTACTGGAATTCTAATGCGTAATTTAGTCCACAATCGCCACGCTCTGCTAAATCGTAATGATTTGGAAAATTGAGTCTGACACATCATTTTGCTTATTCTGGAAGATCACGTAATTAAATTTTACCTGTTACCTAGGTATTTTGCAACAGGTGTTCTATTGTATTTGTTTGGAGGTCTGGAGTGGGTTGTTGAGCTCGGATTCTTAACGCAATTATTGATTGCAACAGGTGTTCTATTACGTTACCTAGGTATTTTGTATTTGTTGAGCTCGGATTCTTAACGCAATTATTGATTGCAATAGGTTTTCTATTACGTTACCTAGGTATTTTGTATTTGTTTGGAGGTCTGGAGGGGGTTGTTGAGCTCGGATTCTTACTTTCTCCTACTACTCCCAACCCCCCGAAAAAAAGTTTCCTGAAGTTGGAATGACTTTCAATCTGTGTGGAATCTTATTTACTAATTATATTTACCTGAACACTGGATGCACACTATGTTCATGGACGTTGAATTTTATGACTTTAAAAACAAGTTACAGAATAAAGAGGAAGGTTGTTATTACTTCCCTTTGCGTTTGCCAAAAGCCAAAAATAAAGCACCGGAGCAAATTACTTATCCTCGCATGTAGGTCGTGTCCAAACATCGACCCTGATATGTCATTGAAAAATGGAAAATGTTAAACTACACGTTTAATTTAGTGTGTAAATCAGTGTAATATTTTTTTGAAGTAATTTTCTTCAAAGGGTCACAACTTGGTATAAATCACATGCATCGGGTACACTGATGAAAATCCTGCAAAGAACGTGACTTATATAACAAATTTAGAACCCATGTTTTTAAAAGTTTTATATTTGCACCTTTCCTTTTTTGATAAGACTTTTAAAGAATTTCAAACTTATTGTCATTTATCTCTGACTTTATATTTTTGGAGATATTTTACTGGTCTTACTCATATCTTCTATATTTATACACTTGTAAAATTTTTAACATCTTTACCATTTATCTTTCAGGACTATGTGTTAATGTTTATTTGCAAGGGTTTATCTTCCAAAACCATTTTAACAATTATTAACTTTACATTTCTGAGCTAACATTTAATTAACTGTTAAGATTTAAAATTATGATATATGTTATAGCATGGAATTAAACATAAATACCAATGTATGTGACTCAACAAACAATGGGGTGTCAGACACAATGGCATAAACGCAACCCCAGCATAAAGAAAGTCATCACAGATCTAAAGAAAGCATATATTACTGAACCTTGACCTAGTTTTCTCTGATGACTGTCGTACTTCGCATGACCCGCAATAACATAATACAAAATCGTATTGTTACGTATAGGTTCGTTTAAAGTAACAAAAAAAGAGTGAAGACAACAAACTTTGTAAATTTTGACAAAAATAATATATTTTCTTAGAAAACAGAATTGATCGAAATTATTTTCTTCTAAAGATAAACCTAAGTCCTGTAAAAAGTTCTAAAGAAACACAGTCTGAAGTTCAGTTTTGATCCAAAATGGCAAACGATGACATCAGTCGAAGGCTGACAGAAAAATCATGGAATTTACATATTAAAGCACAGTTTGTATTGTTCCGTTCCAATTAGAATATTTTCGGGAAATGTCTTAGTCCAAACCAGTAATGTTGTTCTCCAGGAAAACAATTATTCAGAAAAAAGAAGTAAAATTAGCTCCACTAACAAGACACGTCTTTTTTTACGTAGACATACGAACAGACAACTTCTTCTAGTACAAAATACCTTTTTGAAAGGTAATAGAAGTTGTGTAGCTCTAAGATGTTAAGTCTGACTCTCGACTGACTGTATTATATAAATTCATTTCGAACGTGCTTTTATACAGTTATTCTTATAACCGCTCCGGTGGCCTAGTGGTTAGAGCGTCTGCCTCGAATACGGTAGGTCGTGGGTTCTATCCCCGGAAGAGTCATACTAAAGACTTACAAAAATGATACTAACAGCTGTCTCGCTTGACGCTCAGCATTAAGAGGTTAGTGTTAGGACTGGTCGGCCTGGTGTCAGGATAATGTGACTGGGTGGGACATCATGCTACATGTCTGCGGCATAATGCCCCAGTGCTAAACATCACTATAAACTGCCACACTGAAGACATCGTAGCGATATGACTGAAAAATTGTTAAAGCTACGTTAAAAAATTATAATCACACACATACACACATACACACACATAAACATACCTAAGCATTTAAACGAAGCTGATACATCGTTTGAATTACACGCGCACTGAGGACGCATGCAATTTCGCAATACATCTGGACATTAGGAAAGCCTGAATAAGTATTAGCCAATCGTTTTCAAAGCTACTCCAGAATGTTTACTTGTAATGAATTTGCCGTCATACACAGCACGTGCAAACATTTGCGACTCAGGTAAATACGACGTTTTTAACATCATAGACTGATATTAATATAATCATATTAATAATTACATTTAATGAAATAAAATGAAGTAAAACGATTTATACAGAATTGATTTAATAACACACACACTTAAATTTATTTTAGCAAATTTTCTCAAATGTAATAAATTGATCAATAAAATGATAGTCCATGTGATCCATTTTAAAGCAATCCTATCCACTACACGAAAATGTTAAGCTGCCTTTGACAGCCCACGGATGTCCTCCCTTTCATTCCACCTCAGCGCTCATTCATACAAAGTTTTTATTTTTTGTTTAATTTATTCGTCGTACCTGAACTTGGTCACGTTCCTTGGCTATCTGCACTAACGACACTGACAGCGTGTGAAAACAACTGTTTTTTTTTTCACGTGTGAATACTTTTACAGATTTTTCATCCGCATGAGCTACAAACATGAGAATAAAATATATTAAATTCATAAAAGAAATTATTCTTTATGAATGAAAATAGCTTTTTCTGTAGAATCCTGTGCTCTTTGATAGTTTGAACCATTACAAGTTATGTAATATATTGTAGGATTCAAAGTATGTAGCACGAAAATGTATGGTTTCCATCCAACCAATTATAACAGTACAACTCCACTATGTTACTACTACTACTACTACTACTACTACTACTACTACTGCTACTACTACTACTACTACTACTACTACCACTACTACTACTACTACTACTACTATAATAATAATAATAATAATAATAATAATAATAATAATAATAATAATAATAATGATGATGATGATGATGATGATGATGATGATGATGATGATGATGATGATGATGATGATGATAATAATAATAATAATAATAATAATAATAATAATAATAATAATAATAATAATAATAATAATAATAATAATAATAATAACGAGGACTTTATATAGCTCCTAATCTTTAGAATCTCTAAGCGCTTTACAACATTTGACAACGCTTTAAAAGAATATAAAAAACCATATATAATGAAATGATTACAAAAATTAGAAACAAACACCACAAAATTAGAAACAGAAAACATGCTGTAAACTTTTAGGTAAGCACACGTTAAAAAGGATACATTATTAGGTCATTATGACTGTTCTTGCAGTTGAAATAGATGGGTTTTAAGGGCGCTCTTAAAAGAGATCACTGTCTTTGTGTCTCGGTGCAGCGGGCAATTCGTACCATGTTGCTGGCTCCTAGGATGCAAAAGAACGTTGTTTATATGATTTCAACTTCATAGTGGGAATATTGAGAATGCGAGTGTCAGAAGAGGAGCGTAAGCATCTTGCATGTCACACATGGGTGATATCAGATAGGTATGTTGGACTGGAGCCCGTCATTAAAACGTAGCACAGAAAACAAATTTTGTGTTTAATTCTGGATCGTAGGGATAGCCAGTGTAGGGTACAGAGCAGCGGAGAGGCATGCTCTGATCGTGGTACTCTAAGTATGATCCGAGCAGCTGTGTTTTGAACAGTTTGAAGTTTCTGAAGTAGATATTGAGATGAACCTGACACTATTGAATTACAATAATCTAGTCTTGAAAGTACTAAGGAACACACAGGTGTTTTTGTGGCATCAACTGACAGATACTTGCGAATGGAGCTGATGCGTCGCAGCTCAAGATATGCAGCTCGGCAAATGTTCATAACATGTTGATGCAATGAGATGTACTATCAAGAGTGACACCGAGGTTTCGTACTGACTGCTTAAATTTAATGTTGGTGTTGCTAATATTTATTGCCTGAGGTAAAGGATGTGAATGAGAAAGTCATTGTTTTGTAATCAGATTGGCTTCATGTTTATCATCATTCATCTGCAGCTTGTTACATGTCATCCATGATTTCACATCCGAAATGCACCTTTCTGTGACTTGGATGGTAGCTTCAACTTCAGCTAGATGGCTAGATTTGTATATTTAAGTGTCATCAGCATACAATTGGTGAGACACTGGATGATGATCTATGACACTTGAGAGTGGCTGAGTGTAGAGAATGAAGAGAACAGGTCCAGGAACAGACTCCTGTACAACACCACAGCATATGTCAACTGGGCTGAAGTGTTTTCCATTTGCGGACACAATTTGTGTCCAGTTGACCAATTAAGATTTAAACCATAGTACGGCCGTATCGTGAATGCCAAATACATGCTGGAGACGGTGAAGTAATATATCATGGTCTATAGTGTCAAATGCTGCAGACAAGTCAAGGAGAGGCGGTTTCATTACTGTAGCGAGGACGATATGCAGACTGTACATTGCTAAAAGACTGCTTGAATTCTGATGAGATACAAGTTGGAACAGAACAACTTTTTTAAGATTTTTTTTTCTAAGATACTACGGCTTTATACCCAACAAGAATTGTAAATGTCTTGAAAGATAAATGTTTCTAGTTTCAGTAAGATATACGATTATGATGCGTGTTTGAGATGAATGGAATAAAATTGAGATAGTTTGTTTAAAGTTCATAAGGATAACTTACAAGACATTATGCCTTCAAAGATCAAGACGGAATATAATAATAATGTTAATTCAACACGAAAGGTACGATGAAAATGAATATGTAAAACATTTGTTTTCTTCGATAACAAAAGGGCAAAGACGTGTGTGTGTGTGTGTGTGTGTGTGTGTGTGTGAGAGAGAGAGAGAGAGAGAGAGAGAGAGAGAGAGAGAGAGAGAGAGAGAGAGAGAGAGAGAGAGAGAGAGAGAGAGAGAGAGTGTGGCTTTAACAATTTCTTTGCCATATCACTACGTTGTCGGCAGTGTGACAGTTTATAGTGATGAGTCATCATGCTTCAGCACTAAATCCTCTAACTTCTTGCTAATAATTTCACTAAGCTAGCAATTATTCATATTTTTGCGTGTCCATTTATAAATGGTTTTGATTTCTTCAAAATGTGCTTGCATTATGTTTGGCAACATTTATATAGCCAGAAACTCGATGCTTTTTTATGTCAATTGTCCTGGTGCAAAAATAGAAAGAAGGAAGGCGTAGTTAGGATAAATAATATGTTTAAACTGCAGTATGTCATTATTATCATCGCCGTCAAGTTATACAAATTTGTTAATTGCGATCATCCGATTGATTTATTAATCAATATATGACAACCATAACGTTTTAAACGAAAAGAATCCCAGACTGTTATACTGAGCCAAGCTGGCATATAGTAATACTTACTACTTAAAATATACTGATTTCGTGTTTTCCAGGGTGGCTTCTTGAATAACCATAATAAAATCTACTTCAGACCTCTCAGAACTGCTTAGAAATTTTAATCAAATTTGCTATAAACAAATTTACAGAATTTAACCTGAGAAGTGCGAGTGCAAGGTTGCTTGTTTTGCTTTTCATGCATGATTGGTTCAAGATGCATCTTTACTTGAATAAGCCAACACGCACACACACACACACACACACACACACACACACACACACACATACACACACACTGTACAGCTAAGAAAACGTACAAGCTTTTGCATACGACAACTCATGAAATAATTGCGTCTATTATATACTTAAACCTTTGCCATACTTTTGACATGTTCTTATTCTTTGTTTGGTATTTTAATGGTATCGACCTAAACAGTGAACTATTTATAGAAATATTGAGCCTCTATATATTTTCAATATGCATTAAATAATCATGGAAGTTGACGCTTGTATCACTCTGAACATTTACAAATATAAATTAAATTCTTTGATAACATTTTTTAGTGTTACTTTTCTATGACAGTAAATTATAAGAAATACTGTATATGGTTAAGTAAAATTTGAAATAGTCTGACGAATCTGAAAAGAAATCAATGCTCCACGACTCCTATGTGCATATGAAGTCATACAATGTCGACAAGGTGAAGGTCGATTATGGGTATCTGTATGCAATTACGTTTCAAGCAGATCTCGACAACTTCTTTCTAAAAAAATATAGTTTCCTTTAAGATTCAGATAAATTATGTTATTTTATTCCAACTTATAACATCTGTAAGTTGAAGCTAACACTATTTAACTTAGATTTTCAATCAAGGTCATTAAAAATACCTTTAAGACTTAAAGTCTTTTGCCAAATTTGCAATAAATTAAGTTAATCTCTTTCGTTAGGTTTGACTCCAAACCTCTGATGAATCCTCATTTACACAGTACGCTATAACAATACGGAAGTAACTGTCCTTAGAGAGAAATAAGCGTTTCAAATAATTATTTGACAGAGTCATGTCCCGTCGAGCAGTCAATTAATTTGTCACCATTACTGTATATCATTTCGTATGTCCCAAGTATACATACATCGTGGTCTTTGGACGCACTGTATCAGCAGGGACTGGAGAGCAACGCATCCCGTAATAATGACTTCTGGATTAAGATACATTTTGGTTTTTATTTTTACTTTTAAATATTGTAATTCTCTTGGAAAATGTAAGTCTCTCTCTCTCTCTCTCTCTCTCTCTCTCTCTCTCTCTCTCTCTCTCTCTCTCTCTCTCTCTCTCTCTCTCTCTCTCTCTCTCTCTCTCTCTCTCTCGTACTTACAGATGCAGGGCAAGCGTCCTGCTAACATGTATGGATTATGATTGCGATGACTTTTCTTTAAAATTGCACACACACACGCACGCACGCACGCACACACACACACACACACACACACACACACACACATACATACATACATACATACATACATACATACATACATACATACATACATACATACATACATATATATATATATATATATATATATATATATGTATATGCATGCTCCTATGATGACGGGTAATCCTAGACTGCGGTCATTTTTGATGATAGAATGTTGTTTACAATTTATTTCCATATCCTCTGTGATCATTTTAATGGTCATATTTATGGGTTTTGAACATTTTGACATCTGAGGGACAATTAACTGAGAAATATTATGTATATTTCTAAATACCTATATTTATTAGTTTTTCCAATCATTTCTTTATAGACTTACTAGGAATGCAGACTATTTCCTTAGATGCTAAAAATGAACGTATTTTTTAATGTGTTGTCACCTTGATGAACTACTTGACATGGTTCACATTTATTTACCATACTAATCATGCTCTTCCACTAATCAGAGAAAGTGATGTTCTCGTCACGTCGTATTTTTTGAAATTCGTAAGAAATATCTGATGCAGTCTGTCCATCCTTCAGTATGGACGCATGTTATATGATTGTATCGCTCCTGCATAGTGAATAAAGTGTCACCCTGCAGACATTGCAGCGATATGACTGAAAAAATTTAAAAGCTACGTTAACAAGCTAAATCACACATACACACTCCTAGATAGTAATAGCCTCAAGGTCAAGGCTAGTTCTGTGGGTGATGCCAATGCTTTTGAAATTGTGATCCTAGAAATATTTGTCGAACATGAATAAGAACTGTCTTGCGTGATCAATGGCCCAAGTGTCAATTCATATCAGATTTTAACGTTATAGTTATGGTCCGGGGTTCAATCACTACCCCACCCACTCTGTCTTATATTTTAATTCTTAAGGCAAGTATGATTATTTGTACGCTTCCTGTATCAAGAATAATTATTTGTGTACTTCCTATATTATTTGTGCGCTTGCTAGATCAAGTATGATTATGTGTATGCTTCCTGTATCACGAATAATTATTTGTATGCTTCCTATATTATTTGTCTACGCTTACTAAATCAAGAATGATTTTTTTCTACTCTTCACAGATCAAGCATGATTATTTCTAATCTTAATAGATTAATTATGATTATTTCTAAGCTTCATCGATCAAAGATGATTCTTTGTGCACTTCATAGATCAAGTATAATTATTTATACGCTTCTTTGGTCAAGTATAGTTATTTCTATGTTGCATACATCTAGTATGGTGTTTTTTTATTCTTCATAAATCAAGAATGATTGGTCTTGGATTCGCAGGTCAAGTTTGATTTTTTGTGCGCTTCATTGATCAAGAGAAAATGTTCATTTTATATGATACAAGTATTATGGAATTAACTATGTAAAAATATTAATTTTTAGTTGCCCAAAATGCATAACATCCTAAACTCTAATAGCTTAGATGCTGAAATAAGAAATATACAAAGATATGAAAGTGCCTTTCGAGATGCTTCTAAATTTGACTTCTTATGCAAAGAATATATGGATTACTTTTAAAATAAGACCAAGCAATTACCTTAAGCTTGGGAAAGAAAATGATGACTATATTGGTTAAATCTAAATGCCAGGCCGATGTTTAACTAATGTCTTTAATTGAGACAATGAGATTCAACACGTTCATTCACTATTTTGACTTATAGATCGCGTTGGCACTCTGTATTAAATAGATTTTAAAGAGATTCTCTAGCGAAATTAACAGCGACATTTTTTTTCTTTCATTTTTCTCATTATTAAATTTTATGAGAAGTTTGTCATAACAAGCTTCTAAATCTAGACCTGTCCTAATTATTTGTATATTCTTCATATTCTTCAATGAAATTGTTGTTAAAACATACAAATGAAACTAAATATCGGCTTTTAACACCAACGAAGTACAAATCATTCCAATAACTCGTCCCCATGTGAATCCTTTAATCGAGTACGATCTGGCAGATTGCTAGACGGAAATGACGTAGCAAGGAATTCTGTAATTTGCTCTTATAAACCTCGCATGAATTAAAGCTATTAATATTATTTGCAAGTTTTTCTATGGTAAGTTATAATTTTTATTTTCACCTGAATTATGTTCTGCGATATTCTTACTGTCAGAAAGAAGTTTTGTCTTTCGGTGTAATTGTCCTGTTGAGACGAAATAATGAATTCAGAGACAATGATATTATAAAGCAGAAAATGTATGATAAAACTGCATTGGTCTTTTTCAAAATTTTTAATGGATTATTTTAAATTTTTTGCTTTGGTTGAACGAGAAGATTTCTATAAAAAATTTCGCTTACAATTATGCAACATGACATTAAAGAGTAGATACATACGGACAGAGAGAAGTAGCTGTCTATAGATTGACCATACCTTTGTCCTCATTATAGCCCTGTCCAGCCGTGCAGTTCCTAATTTGTCACCATTAATATAATCCATGTATTTTTGCAATACTATACGTAGTGTCCAGGTACAGTTATCAACTGACTGGAGATCTTAAATCATTCAGTAATAGCGATTTCATGACTATGTTTTATTTTGAGGGTTTTCATTTTTCATTCTCTCTCTCTCTCTCTCTCTCTCTCTCTCTCTCTCTCTCTCTCTCTCTCTCTCTCTCTCTCTCTCTCTCTCTCGTACATACAAACGTGCGTACATGCCCTGCTTGGCCAAATGTATGGATTTTTCATAATTGTTTGTATTTTTATAGCATAAATATTTTCCTCGATGCTTTTGCTACTTTTCTTTCCCATCCCTTCGACCTTCAGTGCTGAGAAAAATACGAACTTCGGAAAAAGTGTGGTCACCTTGATGGCCTACGTGACATGGTTCCCACATACTTACTAACCTAGTCACGTATACGTCCTAGATATTGTATTCGCAAAGATAATTTTGTTACCACATGCACACACCTGTCAAGCGAGAGGCGGCAGCTTTATCAACCTCTAATTTTGGATCCTATTGTACACTCTATCTCTCCCTCTCTGTCTCAACATTATCGTTATCCTCTTGCATCGTTTGAGCTAGACACATGAGTTTTAATCAACGATAAGTTTTTTGGATGATACTATTACTAGGGTGGGGTTAAGTGTGGAGGTGATTTTACATACATCTCAAATGAATCCATCTTTGTTTGTCAAACATTTTAAGAACAGATGTATACACTTAAGGGAGCAGGAACGGCATGGTATAATTAGATCCACGCTTTTCGAAGGTTAGGTGTAGCTGTTTGATCCTGTTTATGCGTATGTACGTGGGTAATGTCACGCAACTATTCCTACCCTATCTAAAGAAGAGACTTGAAATTTGGGACAGCATTACAGCTATTCTACAAAATGTGAAAAACGGCTGCAGAATCTGGATCCATAATTTAGGGCGCATTCACGAAGGTGGAACATACAGTGTATATATTGTTTGTACAACGCGTAACGATTTCATGAATTGCGTATTGAACCACGGCTTGTTCTATATCTGTCCAAAGTTGGCAACAAATTTACAGTGGGATAATCCCATGATGCTATTCTGATTATAACGGTCTTGGTAATTTTCTATGAGTGTGATTTATACAGTGGAATTTTTGACCATGTTCAATATTGTACCAGTTTTGTCTTTATCTGTTTTGTGAGCCTTTCTGGTATTTTTTTTTTACTATTTTTCCTAAACTCTTTAGCATTTATCTTTTGACTCATAGTCAATATATACCTTTGGTTGAATGGATTTTATCTTCCTGGGGATTATTCGCAATGTTTTTGCCTTTGCAGATTTTCTACCATGCCTGATTACTTTATTTCGGCACTATGTAACCATGATTGTGCTGATGTGCCATAACATTTCATACATAAAAATATATTACATACTCTTTGATTTTTCCGTCTAGCTAATGAGAGAGAGAGAGAGAGAGAGAGAGAGAGAGAGAGAGAGAGAGAGAGAGAGAGAGAGAGAGAGATGCAATAAACTGACGACGAACAGTACGAAACTAGTAACTAACTAGCCTAAGCGCTTTCGACTCTTAATGAGTTTTTTTCAAAGGCAAATACAAAACATATATACGACAAACAAATAAACACAAAAACTTTGTGTTTGTAAACCTCTACATGGCTGTCTTCACATGTGCTAAAACTATAAATACAACCAGCTTGTATAAACTAGTTGCGGAAACTGAAAACGTTGTATAATTCCCTAAAAGTCTACAAGCCAAAGCGACATCTATTTTACTTTTTGTACATATGTAACGCCGATTATATCCCGGATATTTGATTCTATACCGGTTATTCTTATAGTAAAAATTGAAGGATAATAAGATTTAGAAAATGTTAAATTCTACTAGTGCATAGTTTTCATTTTCTAGTCTTCTTGGTTTAGACCGCTTGGTTTCAATCTTCTAAGGCGGCGTATCCAGTATGATTCCTTTTCCTTCATAGATCTGATTGGATGACAAAAAAGCTGTACAGAAGCCCGGTCGTAGAACACTTCTCCTCCCCTGGCCACACTTTCAGTGATATGATACTTATCGCTATTGCTAACAACCACAGCTGGAGTTCCGAAACCAGGAAGGAAAAGGAATCATACTGGATACGCCGCCTTAGAAGATTTAAACCAAGCGGTTTAAACCAAGAAGACTAGAAAATGAAAACTCTGCACTAGTAGAATTTAACATTTTCTAAATCTTCTTATTATCCTTCAATTTTTACTATAAGAATAACTGGTATAGAATCAAATATCCGGGATATAATCGGCGTTACATATGTACGAAAAGTAAAAATAGATGTCGCTTTGGCTTGTAGACTTTTATCGAATTATACAACGTTTTCAGTTTCCGCAACTAGTCTATACAAGCTGATTGTATTTATAGTTTTAGCACATGTGAAGACAGCCATGTAGAGGTTTACAAACACAACGTTTTTGTGTTTATTTGTTTGTTGTATATATGTTTTGTATTTGCCTTTGAAAAAGACTCATTAAGAGTCGAAAGCGCGTAGGCTAGTTAGTTACTAGTTTCGTACTGTTCGTCGTCAGTTTGTTGCATCTATTTTAATTAATCCCTGACACACGTGATCCCTTGGTGGATCCAGTACGCTTGAAATGGTTGTTATTCGCCATATGATTTGCATTCTTTATATATATATATATATATATATATATATATATATATATATATATATATATATATATATATATATATATATATATATATATAATCCATCATATCTCAGTAACGAATGCTGCTATAAAATCCACCTACATCTCAGTATGCAATACACTGCTATAGAACTCGTCACATCTCACTATAGAATCTATTTATCTTACTATGCAGTACACTGCTAGGAAATCCACCACATCTCAGTATTCAAGTACACTGCAGCAGAATCTACATCTTACTATGCAGTACACTGCTATAGAATCCAACACATCTCTGTATGCAGTACGTTGCAATAGAATCCACAATATCTCACTTTTCGGTAAATTGTTGTAGAATCCACCTTATCTTAGTAAGACTTATACTGCTATAAAATATTCCACATCTCAGTATACTAATCCACGGCATCTCAGTAAGACGTATACTGCTATATTTCCGTATGCAGCACATTGCTACAGTATTTACCTTATCTCACTAAGATGTATTTTGTTATAAAATCCACCGTATCTCAGAAGGAAATACACTGATATACAATCACCATATCTAAGTACGAATTACACAGCTGTACAATCAACATATCTCAGTATTAAATACGCTGCAATACAATCACCATATTTCAGTACGAAGAACACTGTTATACAATCACCATTACTCATAGTTAAGTACACTTCTATAGGAATCATGGTACTAATTCAGTAAACCTATCCAAACATCATGATATTAAAAATTCAATAACCTAAAATTTCTGAGCGCCCTATATTTATCAGTATAGATGAAACCTGGATGTCCGCTTCTGTGTAGAGGAAAGGATAGGAACCGCGGCGTTTTCTGGACCTTCATGTGCTTGAAACATGTGCTCTCATTTCCACACCTGAATCAGGTGCTAATTTTAGTAATGAGTGTTCTAAAGTCAAGACTGTTAATGAACTGAAATTCCATTAAAACAAGCAATGTCTCTATTTTTTTTTTCACTTACAACTAGGATAAGCTCTCAAAAGATTATTTTTCTTAAAACATAACATATATTATTAACCAATCCTGCTAACCCAAACCCATATATCCTGTATTTAATGTTCATCCATATCCAGTCTGGTTCCCCATTTTTCCATATCATTAGTACCGTGTGTCCCATACAGTCACCATAGTGTGAAGTACACTCATATATAATCACCATAGCTAGTATGAAGTACACTGCTATACAATCAGCCTATCTCAGTATGAAGTACACTGATATATAATCAGCCTATTTCAGTATGAAGTACACTGCTATATAATCACCTTATCTCAGTACGAAATACGCCAATATACAATCACCATATCTCAGTATGAAGTACACTGCTATACAATCAGCCTATCTCAGTATGAATTACGCTGCTTTATAATCACCTTTTTTCAGTACGAAATACCCCAATATACAATCACCTTATCTCAGTATGAAGTACACTGCTATATAATCACATTATTTCAGTACGAAATACGCCAATATACAATCACCATATCTCAGTATGAAGTACACTACTACATAATAACCTTTTTTCAGTACGAAATACACCCATATACAATCCCCATATCTCTGTATGAATTACACTGCTATATAAAATCACCTTATTTCAGTACGAAATATGCCAATATACAATCACCATATCTCAGTATGAAGTACACTGGTATACAATCAGCCTATCTCGGTATGATGTACGCTGCTATATAATCACCTTATTTCAGTACGAAATACACCCATATATAATCACCATATCTCTTTATTAAGTACACTGCTATATAATCACCTTTTCCAGTACGAAATACGCCAATATACAATCACCATATCTGAGCATGCAATACGCTGCTATATAATCACCTTATTTCAGTACGAAATACACCAATATACAATCACCATATGGTAGTATGAAGTACAGTGCTATATAATCACCTTATTTCACTACGAAATACACCCATATACAATCACCATATCTCAGTATGAAGTACACTGCTATATACTCACCTTTTTCAGTACGAAATACACCAATATAAAATCACCATATCTCAGTATGAGGTGCATTCCTATACACTCAGCCTATATCAGTATGAAGTACGCTGCTATATAATCACCTTATTTCAGTACGAAATACGACAATATACAATCACCATATCTCAGTATGAAGTACACTGCTATACAATCAGCCTATCTCAGTATGAAGTACGCTACTATATAATCACCTTATTTCAGTACGAAATACACCCATATATAATCACCATATCTCAGTATGAAGTACACTGCTCTATAGTCACCTTATTTTTGTACGGAATACACCAATATACAATCACCTTATCTCAGCATGAAGTACACTGCTATACAATCAGCCTATCTCAGTATGAAGTACGCTACTATATAATCACCTTATTTCAGTACGAAATACACCCTTATACAATCACCATATCTCAGTATGAAATACACTGCTATATAATCGTCTTTTCAATACGAAATACGCCAATATACAATCACAATATCTCAGTATGAAGTACACTGCTATATAATCACCTTATTTCAGTACGAAATACACCAATATACAATCACCATATCGCAGTATGAAGTACACTGTTAAACAATTAGCCTATCCCAGTATGAAGTACGCTGCTGTATAATCACCTTATTTCAGTACAAAATACGCCAATATACAATCACCATATCTGACTCTGAAGTACACTGCTATATATTCACCTTATTTCAGTACGAAATAAACCAATATACAATCACCATATCACAGTATGAAGTACACTACTATATAATTACCTTATTTCAGTACGACATACGCCAATATACAATCACCATTTTTCAGTATGAAGTACACTACTATATAATTACCTTATTTCAGTACGACATACGCCAATATACAATCACCATTTTTCAGTATGAAGTACACTGCTATATAATCACCTTTTTTCAGTACGAAATACGCCAATATTCAATCACCATATCTCAGTATGAAGTACACTGCTATATAATCACCTTATTTTTGTACGGAAAACGCCAATATACAATCACCTTATCTCAGTATGAAGAACACTGTTATACAATCACCATATTTAAGTATGCACTGCTGTTGTATCCATATGAAATACATTGTTCTACAGTGTGCCATACCTCGGTATGAAGTACGTTTCCTTAAATCCCATTATTTTATGTTATTAATACATGCACTATTTTAGTGAATTTATGTAAAAAGAATAAAGAGTGTATAGGTAAAGAAAATAACGTACTCAGTCTTATGTTTCTTACAAACGAGTGACCTTGCAAATCTAGGTAAACAGCGTGATTCCTTGGTTATGAATTTGTATAAAAAAAAACAATATACCTGATTAATGGGATAACTCCTGTTTCTGACAGCGATCGCAATTGAATAGAATTGGTCTGACAACTTTACGGATTGAACCTTCCAAAAAACTCCCTATTAAATAGATGCAATCAAACGAGATGGGGGATAGGTAAACTAAATAAAGATATAGGTTTAATCCAAAGAATATCTTATTGAAGCTGTCTAGTATGCTAGCTTGTTGAAACGCGGTCAAGTTTGCGATGGGTTATGAACCATACTACCGGTGGTTATCTTCGTTCGTAATTTACAACAGCTACGTTGGAGATTCTTCACAAAGACACTACTTGACATTATTCACGCTCAGGAACAGGTCAAGCGTTTCGTCCTGAAAAATCAAAAAATTAATAATATGAACGGCCACTGGTATAATTATAAGAAGAGCTGATGACGGTTGTAGTTGGAAAGATTACGAGTTTTATATAACGGTATGCTGAGACTGTTCAAAATCTAAACCGGTCTTGAGCATGGCGATTTCGAAATGATATGCTGCCACTCTGAGATTCAAAGACAATTTATATTAGACTGGTTATAAATGACGAGAGTTTAAAACTGACCACCAGAAACAATATTCATAACCAGTTCCTGACTAGACGGGATTTAAAACTATAACCGTTTGTTGAAACGCTAGCGTACAATAAATTTGTCAGAGACTTTGATATAAGAAATATCAGTAAAAGTTTGAATCCGATTCTTGACATGTCCATACTTCAACTTATACAATGTGTCCAGGTTTAACATCTGTCACGTCCATATTTCCTGTTATAATGTGTGACCATGTTTAACTCCTGTCAACACGGCCATACTTTCACTTACATAGTGTCGTCCAGATTTAACATTCGTCGGCACGTCAATGCTTCCAAGTATATAGTGCAGCCAGTGTTTAAGATCTTGTAATTTTACTTTAAATCTAGCGTAGCATACACCTGCTTTGTGCATTGGCTTCAAATCTTAAACAAAGCTTAGGACTTAAGCTAGACTTAAAACAATACTCGTTCGGTTCCATTGTCCCAGAAGAGACTTGGATACTGTTGGGGTGACTGATTTACATTATATCATTGTAAACATGTCCCGGAAGTAAATATATCTTCTATAAGAAGGGCGGTACTGTTTGTTACTATAGCAGAAGGAACTGTTGATTAATATTACATACAAACAATTTCAAATATGGAGGACATGTCCTAGTCAACGTTAGTTTATGCCCTACGAGAAAAGACATATCGGATTCACAACCTGTGATTAAAGCTACAGATATAATTATCTACATATGTCCTCAAACACTGTACTCATTGCAGTCAAGTAGTAAGACAAAATGAGGATCATGGAGAACGTAAAATGGATTGTTTCATTTTATAAAGAAAATTCTAGTTTACACCACGCTTTTGTTGCATGCAGGGTGCAGAGTTAAGAATACCAATGTATGCCAGTATTTCTAGATATAAACGAAGACAGAGTGGAAAATATAAATGCAAAGAAAAAATAAAATCTTATCCGACTTTGAATACTTTGGCTTTGACAAATGGACAAATGATCTTGGACTGTCTTCATATATAAAGCTTGTCTTAATATCTAACTTTCGCTTTTAAGATGCATTTCTAAGGGAATTGTATGAGCAAAATACATTTTATTTTAAGCAGATTTACAAGTGTCCTGGATACTGAATCAGCTGATAATGAACATGAGCTTTCTGTGATTGCAATATTTCTTTATTTTCATGCAAAGGGATTTAATTTACGACAATGCTTTACAGAATGAATCCTTTCAACGCATTAATCCAAAGGTCTCGATTACCTAGACGAAAATGGTTCTGCTCCCACATCCAATCTGGGCACCACAGCGGCTATCACGAGACACTTATTATCTCTAATTCTCCTGAATGGACTGATGTCGACATGTTTTGTTCCAAAGACTTCATGTGTAATTAGTCCTGCAAGACAATGTTGCCAGTCTGATGTCCAATAAGACTACCAATGCAGCAATTTTGAAAATCTTGATGTCTCTCCTTCTCATGATTGGATGAAAATATCAACATGGAGTTATCACTGAAAGATTTCTTTATGATATCAGTTAAAGCCTTCGGAATGATCATGATTTTGTGTCCAACATTGGCAGCGATTAAAATATTGTCATCGCTACTCCTCCTACATGGATGGTCATATCAAAATTAGGTTTTACAGAAAGATTTCTTTTGATATCTAGTTGGTCCTTAATAATATTAATGCCGATCTGCCGAACAATATGGCCGCTTACAGGAGCCATCTTGAAAAACCTATAAGTATTATTGCCATCTAGTCTTCACCAAAAGGCTTCTTATGACGTGTACTTGATGAAACTGGTGCTGATCTGGGGTCTAATATGCTAACACAACGGGCAGCTTCAAACTCGTGTTATCACTACTTCTTCTGAATGAACGGTCAAAACACAATGGGCAGCTTGAAACTCTTGTTTTCACTACTTCTACTGAATGAATGGTCAAAACATAATGGGATTTTGACCAAAAAACTTCTTAGATTCTTTTGTTGATCTTACATTAAAATGGCTCTGATCTGGCGTCCAGTATGTGGCCATCTCAGAAATTGTGTTTTATCCACTCCGCATAAATGGAAAGTCATTATAATGTGGTGTATTCAACCCAGGAGTTTCGTATGGTGTCTAGTTGGTCCTTCGTGAAACGACTAAACCTCAATATAGCCACAATGGTTGATGTCTTGAAAAATAGTGTTGTCTCTACTCCAAAATGGATGGCTATATCAGCATGGTTTTTTTTTTTTCACCAGTAGATTTATAATACCGAGTTGGGTCCAAAGCAAACTGGTGCTAGCCATACACCCGTTATATCTTCCATGAAAATCTTATTGTCATTACTCCACCTCAATGTATGATCAAACATGGCATTTTGACCAAAAGTCTTCAAATCATGTATAATTGCTCATAGTTGAAACAACTGGTGACAACCTGAAATTTACAATGTCTACCGCAGTAGCCAATTGAAAATTTTGCTATCTCTGAAGAATGTTAGAAAGCACACAGCAGTTAAATGGAAGAAATGGACTTATCTTTAATTCTTGGAAATCCCTTTCTCCAATAATATAGTCAGTCCCTTCAAGGGACTTTTGTTATTCGTGTAATACCACTTTCTATGAAAATTTTGTTCCATTTAATTATGAATATTCATGTTTGTTCCTTCCAAATTATAAATATTCTTGCTTGTTACTACAAATTATCATATCTAACTACCATATTATTTGAAATTACAAGCAAAAGTGTCTGACAAAATCACAACAAAGAGAACTCTAAACGAAAAAAAAACTAGTTTCTACACAAGCACAAGTTTAGTTTTCTGAATACTGAAATAGTTTTCACTGATTGTTGTAGAAAACCTCATACCTTCAGTTACATAACAGTTACATGGTACATTATTTTACTTCATGAGCAACATAGCGCTCGCAAAAATGACTAAAACTCAAAGAGTTACTAACAACATGAAAGGTAATAACACTATCTTGACTAAATACATCATACAAAGAATATATACCATGTTGGAAATCCATGTAATATAGTAACATGCTTTATTAAAATTAATTTATCAAGCAAAACTCTTTTTTATAACAATTCATCAGAAATATAATAGATTGTGCAATTTGTGTGGTTTTTAATTTAGTGGTGTAAGATATATATATATATATATATATATATATATATATATATATATATATATATATATATATATATATATATATATATTGCAGAAATTTGTCTGTTGCCAACTAAAAAGCAACAAAAAATAAAGCAGATACCAGTAAAAGTGATGACACATAACTAAATAAGAAATTAACGAAAAGATATGTAATATTATTATGTTATAGGTAGTTGACATCTGTTTCGTCGGCAGAACGTTATTTCTTCTTCTTATTGAACTGGGTCACGTCTTTAGCACTGCACCAAATGATGTCAATAGCTGGTGAAAACAATATTTAAAAAAAACCTTGTGAATAAAATATAATTCAAGTCAAAACAAACCTCTTAAAAATACATTAATGCTAATAGATGATATTTGCGTTTATACACTAACAGCTTTAAACGGATTTTCATTTTGACATGCTTTTATAGTTATTCTAATAACCGCTCCAGAGGTCCTATAGTGGTTAGAGCGTCCGCTTCGGACGTGGGAGGACGTGGGTTCGATTCCCGGCCAAGTCATACCAAAGACTTTACAAAAATGGTACTAACAGCTGCCTCGCTTGACGCTCAGCAATAAGATGTTAGTGTTAGGACTGATCGGTCTGTTGTCAGGATAATGTGACTGGGTGGGACATCATGCTACATGTTTGCTGTATGATGTCCCAGTGCTAGAAATCACAATATTCCGCACAACAGACATCGTAGTGATATATTGAAAAATTGTTAAAGCTACGTTAAAAATCGTACTCACATCACATACTCACATCTCTGTTCATGACATTTTAGGCCCAGAAAATATCTTTATAAACAATGATCATCAAGTTGGATATTACCTAGGTAACCTATTCCCGAGCCGCTGCTATTTATCAAATTGCCATAGAAACAGTGACTTGCCATAACGAATGTAATTAGGCAAATATCAGTGTATACTCTCTTATAAATCGAGCGCAATTTCACACAACATAGATCCAGATACGACATTGTTTAATGCACTTTAATGCACTTATATATCATGAAAAAAAATTTCCATCTGATTACTTTAAACAAACTGCACATAAATTTATTTTCCTTGCCTTTATGCCTGGAATTTGTACTTGTACCGGGCTTGTAAGCAGGTACATACGTTCTCTCCACGGCCTAAATACACAACAATAATTTTAAATATTCTCGATAAATACCTCACCATGGCATCATTAAAAGCATATCAGGATCTTGTAGACTATTCCTAACATATCAATAGTATACAACACAGAGTGATCATAATTCCTTGGCAAATTTATCTCTAGCGATAATTTCTTGAAAGCTCATAAAAAGGTAAAGTAAAGGGCAAGCATTAATAATTTGTGGGATTATTAGATCAAGACAAATGTTAATTTTACATGAAATTCAATATGTAAAAATAGTTATTATCACTTTAATGAAAAGGATGAAGATTGACCATACAAGTTTTATATTGAAATTAACAAAATATATACAAATGTTGTTTTTCTATATCATTGGCATGTGACCAAAAATTGTAAAACAATAAAATGTATGATGTTGAACAATATTATTACAATCTGACAATACTTAAAAAATCACGATGTTCCATATGTCATATTTCCATATTTAATATTTCCATATAAAATAATAATAAAACCGGCAAAAGTAAGGTCAGTGATAAGTATCTTGATTTAATTATGTTTCCAAACAGATCTCGTGTATTCTGTCTGGTAACTTTTTTCTGTCTAAATGGAGATAAATTGGTGGTGATCTTTATTTTAACTGATAATACCCGCAAAATGAATCACAGACTGATTTAAATAGATTCTAAATTAAATTGATTAAATAAATCGTTACCACTAATTAAGTCTTTTGCAGAGTTTGTGATGGATTGACGTTATCTCTTTACATTGGTGTAATTCCCATACGTCTGAAGAATAGTTACGTACATAGTGGACAATAATATTATATATATATATATATATATATATATATATATATATATATATATATATATATATATATATATATATATATATATATATATATATATATATATATATATATATATATATAGATTCTTCCAAATTTGGCATCTTTTGCAAAGATAATATGGACTGAGACAAAATAGCAATTAATCTTTTTTTTTAAAAAAAATCCACAACAAACACAAGTATTTTAAGAAGTCTCTAAAATAAAACAATTTTTTAATAATCAGGTATATTACGATATGAAAATAAAACTGAGATCACGGCCTTACTGGTTAATGGAGTATATGTTATGAATTTTCCAGGTGAGTCCACATCTTTTTATTTTCATTGCTAAAATATCATGTGTAGCTTGTGATAACTAGCGTAAAAACCTCGGTGTAGCTTAATTATTTAGTGTTTTTCATATATGGATAAATGTAGTAGTAAACCATAGATCATTGCAAGGGTTATATCTTAATTAAATGTATTTGCTTATTAATTTATTTATAAATTTCGTATACCGCATATTATAGAAGTGTGATAAAGGATGATAGATAACTAGGCGGAAATGACGTATGAGTCCGTGAAATTGTAACCTTGTAGCAAAGCTAGCAATTATTTTTAGCATGCGGAGTTTTAAATTGTATTTTTTCTTTACCGTTTTACTTGAATTGTGTCTTTTCTTAATGTAAGGACAAAATTTGGTCATTTTATGTTTCATTATCATGGTTGGGAAACAAAGAAAACGTTATTGGTCAGAATGAGAATATTCAAACCATATTATATTATTGCCATGGATCAGTGTTTGATATCCATCAGAATGAGAATATCCAAATCATATTATATCATTGCCATGGATCAGTGTTTGATATCCATGAGAATGAGAATATCCAAATCATATTATATCATTGCCATGGATCAGTGTTTGATATTCATCAGAATGAGAATATCCAAATCATATTATATCATTGCCATGGATCAGTGTTTGATATCCATCAGAATGAGAATATCCAAATCATATTATATCATTGCCATGGATCAGTGTTTGATATATCAGAATGAGAATATCCAAATCATATTATATCATTGCCATGGATCAGTGTTTGATATTCATCAGAATGAGAATATCCAAATCATATTATATCATTGCCATGGATCAGTGTTTGATATCCATCAGAATGAGAATATCCAAATCATATCATATCATTGCCATGGATCAGTGTTTGATATCCATAACTTAAGTGCCAAATAAACTGTTCTGTTACTCAAATAAACATGTGCCCAAATCGTGTATTTGCACCTACAAACATTAAAAATACTGGCTTTCTAAATCAATAATTTCTGAGGCTACACTCTAAGTAACCATGTGAAAATATGACTTCTCAGAACTGTTCGAACTTGCTAGAAAATAATTTATCGAATATAATCTATCAAGTGTGTGTCCAAAATGTTTCTTTTAACAAACAACATAGAGTCTCTAGATGCCATATTCAAAATTCATCTTCACTTGAACACACACACACACACACACACACACACACACACACAAAAGTTTATATTATGACCACTTGTGGATTAATTGTTAGTCATTCACTGTAATCCGTCTCAATCTGTTTTACAAGATGGTTTATTTCCATTTTTAAATTAATGTGAGTATTTGTTGATTTTAATGTAGCTTTAACAATTTTAGTCATATCGCTACGATGTCTGCTGTGTTGTATTTTATAGTGATGTTTAGTACTGGAGCATCGTATCGCAGACATATAGCATCATGTCCCACCAAGTCACATTATCTTAACACCAGGCTGACCTGTCCTAGCAATAACCTCTTAATGCTGAGTGCCAAGCGAGGCAGCTGCAAGTACTACTTTTATAAATCTTTAATATGACTCGTCCGGTGTTTGAATCCGCGACCCCCTCATCCGAAGCGGACGCCGTAACCACTAAGGCCACCGGAGCTGTCATGTTTTTATGATTACGACCTGAAATAGATAAAATCTCGACTATTTATAGTAATTTTTAGCGTATCGATATTTTCAATTCTTTTAATAAGCGACTGGATAGTATGAAAGGTAGTGCAATGAATAGCACTCGGAAATTTAAAATTATTAATTAAATTCTTTGATAACATACCAGTTATAACAGTACATATATATGTTGTTTTTCTATATCATTGGCATGTGACCAAAAATTGTAATACAATAAAATGTATGATGTTGAACAATATTATTACAATCTGACAATACTTAAAAAATCACGATGTTCCATATGTCATATTTCCATATTTAATATTTCCATATAAAATAATAATAAAACCGGCAAAAGTAAGGTCAGTGATGAGTATCTTGATTTAATTATGTTTCCAAACAGATCTCATGTATTCTGTCTGGTAACTTTTTTCTGTCTAAATGGAGATAAATTGGTGGTGATCTTTATTTTAACTGATAATACCCGCAAAATGAATCACAGACTGATTTAAATAGATTCTAAATTAAATTGATTAAATAAATCGTTACCACTAATTAAGTCTTTTGCAGAGTTTGTGATGGATTGACGTTGTCTCTTTACATTGGTGTAATTCCCAGACGTCTGAAGAATAGTCACGTACAAAGTGGACAATAATATTATAGTGTTAATATTTATGGACCAGGATTAATAACTGTCTTTAACATAGAATGACCACACGCTTGTCACCCTGTCCAGTTGCTCACTGCGTTAATTTGTCAACACGCCATGTCTTTCGTCAAAAGTGCACATACAGTGTTTTTAACAGTGTACCAACAGAGCCTGGACCGAAAGGCGCTCAACAGCAATGGCGTCTGGATTTGGATTCATTTTGGTTTTCATTTTAAGTTTAAAATACGCATATTCCTTAAAAAAAATGTAAGTCTGTCTGTCTGTCTGTCTGTCTGTCTGTCTGTCTGTCTGTCTCTCTCTCTCTCTCTCTCTCTCTCTCTCTCTCTCTCTCTCTCTCTCTCTCTCTCTCTCTCTCTCTCTCTCTCTCTCTCTCTCTCTCGTACACTTCTGAAAACACATGTCGATTTTCTTGTATTATGAGTATACTGTACACATGTGCAAACAGATAATAATAATGTAAGAATATTTTGGGTAATCGAAAGTTTGCCTGCATTTTATTTCGTAATCCATCATTAAGGTTTGATACATTCTTAAGAATATATTTGGTACTGAAGATTTGCTAGTTGATGGATTCATTACAGAACAATAACTGCGTAAAATTGTAGATGACGTGGTGGTTTGTTTAGTATTAGCTTATCTACCAATTTCTTTTTTAATTTTCTGTTAATGCGGATTTTATCTGTTACGTATGTAAAAGTAAGTGCGTAAGTTTTGAAAATGTATTTGGTCACCTGATGGTCTACGTGACATTGCTTAAAACTGTTTTACCATCTCATTCACACATCCTACTGTTTGTCTATCTGACACTACCTCATACATATTTACCATCTCATTCACACCCCTACTGATGGTCTATGTAACATGGTTAATACATGTTTACCATCTCATTCACACCCCTACTGATGGTCTACGTGACATGGTTAATACATGTTTACTATCTCATTTACACCCCTACTGATTGTCTACGTGACATGGTTAATATCTGTTTACCATCTCATTCACAGACCCTACTGATGGTCTACGTGACATGGTTAATACATGTTTACCATCTTATTCACACCCCTTCTGATGGTCTACGTGACAAGGTTAATACATGTTTACCATCTCATTCACACCCCTACTGATGGTCTACGTAGCATAGTTAATACATTTTTGCCATCTCATTCACACTCCTACTGATGGTCTACGTGACATGGTTAATACATGTTTACCATCTGATTCACACCTCTACTGATGGTCTACGTGACATGGTTAATACACGTTTACCATCTCATTCACACCCAGACTTATGGTCTACGTGACATGTTTAATACATGTTTACTATCTCATTTACACCCCTACTGATTGTCTACGTGACATGGTTAATACATGTTTACCAACTCATTCACACCCCTACTGTTGGTCTACGTGACATGGTTAATACATTTTTACCATCTCATTCAAAATCCGACTGATGGTCTATGTAACATGGTTAATACTTGATTACCATCTCATTCGCACCGGTACTGGTGGTCTACGTTATATTTCTTAATACTTATTTACCGTCCTAATAGCACACACTCCAATATATTGTACATACATAGACTAGACAATTTTTAAAAAATTAGAAAAAGATGTTTATTTTATTTATGAAACATTGTAAATATCTGATCAAAAAGCTTAACTGGGCTGCAATTATATGTCTCTGGTAACTTTACTAAACCTACATAAATATCACAGATTACGTATTTACAATCACATAAATAAGAATATAGGATAGAGAACACAAGAATTATATATATATATATATATATATATATATATATATATATATATATATATATATATATATATATATATATATATATATATATATATATATATATATCATATGAAGAATTTGTAGTTGAAGCTCTTTAGTCAGAGATGGGTTATGACTGATGTCATCACACCAACAAGTATAGATATCATAGCAATGCATTCATAATCTAGAGCTATTCCAAAAACTGTCTTTATTTAACCATGTACCGTTACAATACGAGTAATTAAATTTATTGATATCGGATTATATCGATATTCAATGACACTATATTATATATCTATATGGATATATTCCCATTAATGCCTCATGACACGATACTAAAACTGCTATATGGACATATTCCCATTAATGCCTCATGACACGATACTAGAACTGCTAAATGGACATATTCCCATTAATGTCTTATGACACGATACTAGAACTGCTATAGGGAAATATTCCCAATAATGCCTAATGACACGATACTAGAACTGCTATAGGGACATATTCCCATTAATGCCTCATGACACAAAATAAGAAATGCTTGAGTGAAATATTCCCATTAATGCCTTATGACACGATACTAGAACTTCTATAGAGAAATATTCCCATTAATGCCTAATGACACGATACTAGAACTGCTATAGGGTAATATTCCCATTAATGCCTAATGACACGATTTTAGAACTGCTATAGGGACATATTCCCATCAATGCCTCATCACACGATTGTAGAACTGCTACAGAATAATATTCCCAATAATGCCTAATGACACGATACTAGAACTGCTATAGGGTAATATTCCCATTAATGCCTCATGACACGATACTAGAAATGCTATAGGGACATGTTCCCATTAAAGCCTCATGACATCTTATTATGACATTCTATTATAAGTGCTATAGGGAAATATTCACATTAATGCCTTATGGCACGATACTAGAACTGCTATTGGGAAATATTCCCATTAATGCATAATGACACGATACTAGAACTACTATAGGGACATAGTCCCATTAATGCATAATGACACGATATTTTAACTGCTATAGGGAAATATTCCCACTAAATCCTCATGACACGATATTAGAACTGCTATAGGGACATATTCCCATTAATGCATTATGACACAAAAATAGAACAGCTATAGGGACATATTCTCGTTAATGCCTTATGACAGGATACTAGAACTGTTATAGGGACATATTCCCATTAATGCCTCATGACATCTTATTATAAGTGCTATAGGGAAATATTCCCGATAATGCCTTATGACACGATACTAGAACTGCTATAGAACATATTCCCATTAATGCCTCATGACACGATATTTTAACTGCTATAGGGAAATATTCCCACTAAATCCTCATGACACGATATTAGAACTGCTATAGGGACATATTCCCA